>JAXGGA010007272.1:0-63818 GCA_038373865.1 Uloborus plumipes | reverse complement strand
ACCGCCTCCGCGTAAATTACGACGAGTTTTCTCGTGACGTCTGTTGTAGTGTATATGTATGTGCGTATGTATGTCGCATAACTCAAAAATTATATGCCAAAAATTCTAGCTTGGTATGTAGGCTCTGAGGGGGGTCTAGTTGTGCACCTCCCCTTGTGATTGCATTCGAATGTTCCCAAGGGGGTCTTTTACACCTTTTTTGGGGTAAATCAATGTTAATTTCAATACAGACTCAAGTGATATGAATTGGCGTGACCACTTTGGTCGCCAAGTGTTTGACGCCAACTTGGCGACATATCGCCAAGTTGGCGACAAATTTGGCGAAAAAATTATTTTTTGAATTTGGGTTCAATTTGGCGCTATTGGCGATATTTTGTGAAAAATTCACTGAATGATATTAAAATCAGCAATATTTAGAAAATTAACCATTGTAAAATATGTTTTGCATTGTTTTGTGACAGATTAGGGGAGTAAATATTTGAATTGTTACCTTGCTCACTCCAAGCAGTGTTTTTAACACTTAAGGCAACTACTAAGAAATTTACACCTAAAGGGAAGTAGTGTGGGGTCCATACCAGATTTTATTTTTTTTGAACCACCCAGAAGCACAGCTATAAACGGGACTGTGGGAACAAAGATTCACACCTGTTCTCAATGAAAAATCAATGACACGAGAGACTTCAAAATCGTTATTTCACAAATACTCTCACGTATTATGGTCAAGTAAAAACAAAAATATTTGAAGCGGCACATGATTATTACCCTTCTTCAAATAATAGCAATCCTTTTGTATAAACACAATTTATTTCGACCATTATTTATTTTACCTTAAATTCAATTTTCTAAGATATGCATAACTAACTTAAAAGCACCTCTATAGGAAGTTACGCTACTTTATTGCACGCAGTTCATTTCTTTTCTTAAATTTAACTCAAGACTTCCGATGCGTGCCACATTTTTTGTAACTCAAAAAAGAAATCAGAAGTCATCACGAATACCACCCACCAAGTTAGTCAAACAATTCAGAGTGCAAACCGTACACAAGCTCAGGTGGTTGGGAAGTCCCATTTCAACGTGTTTACTAGTAAATCCTTCTGAGGCTTTACTTAATTTCACGCATGAGCACCTTCAATATACAAGTCATTTCGTTTCATATAAATAAAAGGGATTTACGAGGAAATAACGAAAAAAGTCCCAAATCTGGAAGCAAAGTGAACAACCGGGCATTGCTGGCTCTTTTCTCTGGCGACGAAAACAGCCAGAGGATCATTTATTACTTGAGCAGTAGTGAGCTTCATGACAAAACGAGAAACAGCTGAGTATGAAGAAATGACTTTTGCTGGCATTGTTTTTTACCGCTCCTAGTGTTATCTTCCCTTTAAAGGTGGAAACGCGTTTCTCTTGATTGACAAATATATATAACGAGAGGTGGCAAAAATAGTAGAAGGTATTTAGACTTAATAATAAATTTCGTAGGATACGACGCCTTCACGTCATCCTTGACGTCATATGGCATACTTCACACGGTATATTACATTTAGCTCAGGTGAGGGGGGGGGGGCTTTTCTCTTGTTTATTGTGGCTGCTATATCTCCAGTATTGTCACGGTTTCGATGAAATTTGGGAGAAAAGTGAACCTATACAGAAAAAGTCGATGATTTAATTTGTGCGGCATTATCTCTAAGGGTGCTTCTTCTTTTCGTAGTCGTTAGCTTGAGTTAGAATCAGCCTAAATTAATAAACTATGAGAGATGAATTAAATTAAAGGAGTTTCCATCTACGGCAGTCTGAAGAGCGATTTGGAGTTCAGGGTCACACAAGATGTTACTGAATTCACAATTTTCCTAGAATTCCGTTAAGCTTAATCTCACCTTAGTAGGACTTGAATTACTTTTGATATTAACCCATTAATGCCTGACTTTTTTTTCCAAAGATACTTTGTATACTGGTTACACGGCTACAGAACACACTTTACAATGATTATGTGCTGCAATCTGTTAGTAATGAATTGAAACAATACCACAGTAATAATTGAACACTATTTTTGGTTGAAATGTTCATTTTTGGTCAATTCAAACACTTTTTGGACCGTCCCTAAAAAGGGACGCTAGGCATTAATGGGTTAACTGAAAACCGAATGAGCGAAAATATACTTGCACTTTAAAAATATTAGTGTCAATGGGATCAATCGTTTAATTCGTGTATGAGTGACTTAGTTTTGAGCTTCCAAGTGATGTAGAACTCGAATTACAACCTCTCCTTTTTGCTGTATACGAATGTTACAGGAGAGATCTTTTGCGTCATTTTAAGGCAATCAATGTCAATTTCAATGCAGACAAGTGATATTATATGATTCGGTTTGGCCACTTGGTTTTTTATCGTCAACCTTTAGGTCGCCAACTTGGCGATGAATTTGGCAAGATTTGATTTTTTGAATCTGGCTTCAATTTGGTTCTATTGGATCTTTTTGGCGAACAATCCACTAAAGTGATGTTAAAATTGTCAATATCTAAAAGATGAATCATTGTAAAGCATTTTTTGCATTGATTCGATACAAAAGAGGGTGTAAATGTTTGAACTATTTCTTTTCAACTATTAAAAGCATCGATTATGAGATAGATGTAAAAGGACTTACTTAGTAGAGTCAATCATACGTAAGAGCTGAGAATTCATCAGAAAAATAAAGGAGAAAGTTTCATAATGGCCACAACATAAAGGCTTAATTTTTAGTTTTGTTTCACAAAATATACACTGTAAAAAATGAACGTTGTTCGTACAGTATAATACGGCTAATTTTATAGTAATAATTATGTAAAAATGGCTAAATTTACAGTAATAAACTGTAAAATTGCTAGTTTTACAGTAATAAACCGTAAAATCGCTGATTTTGCAGTAATAAACTGTAAAGTTGCTAATTTTACAGTTTATTACAATGCATTTTACTGTTTTAAACTAGAACCTTTGCTGCCAGTATTATGCTGTTGTTTTTACAGTATAACACAGCTAAGTTTTACGGCAATAAACTAAAATTTCCAACTTTACAATAAGAAACTGTTAAATCGCTTGTTTTATAGTTTATTACTGGGCATTTTACAGCTTTAAATTGGAACCTCAGCTGCCGGAATTGTACAGTAAAAACAGCAGTTCATTTTTTTTTTTGCAGTTATAGATGTCTTTTATCGCTGCTTTTCAATAAATGCATCGTAATCCATACATTTTAACTATAAAGCTATGCTGGTTAATTTTTGTCACATAAGACTGAAAGTTAACGGATCCGACGTCAATTAAAATGTCCAAAAACTCATCTACGACTCCCTGACGCACCGCATAACCACAAATGACAAACCAGCCCAGCTTCCATTTCTGCTCGAATTACCCACACCGAGCAAATCTTTTTAACCTCGTTGGCTGGCCAGGGAAGCGATCACCCGCATTACCCGCACTGCACTCCACTAACCATTCCAGAACTCCCGGATGCGGCGACTGATTCAATCAGCGTCTTCGCGCCGAGCATCCGTCTCATTATCCGGAACGTCGGATTTTAATCTCTGCGAAGCCTGATTTATCGGCCGGACAGTCCAGGGATTAAATCCGGGACGCGTCTCCATTACAAATGAGTTCCTCATATAGCCGCAGCTTCTCTTTTCCCGGAATATGCCCCAATCCGATTAAGATGGGGCGAGCTTCCATTAGCGATACATGCACCACGAAGAACCGGAGAATCAGTTGAAAATGGCTTTTCCCTTTTCCACGTGTGGCTTTACCCTCAGTAAGAGTAAAAGGGGTGGTGTAGTATATTTAAGGGGGGAAGGGAGCTCTGTGTCGTTTCGTGTCTTTTGAGAGGATGGAATTGTTCGGAAAGATTGTAATGTAACTTTTATGAGCTTTTGCAGTTAAAAGAAAATAGGATGTTTATATGAATTTCGTAAATTGAAAGTACAGCACCTCCAGGTAGTATTCAGGGTTTATTAACCCATTAATGCCTAGCGTCCCTTTTTAGGGACGGTCCAAAAAGTGTCTGAATTGACCAAAAATGAACATTGCAACCGAATAATAATGTTCAATTATTACTTTGGTATGGTTTCAATTCATTATTAACAGTTTGCAGCACATAACCATTGTCAAGTGTGGTATGTAACCGTGTAACCAGCATACAAAATAACTCTGGGAAAAAAATGCCAGGCATTAATGGGTTAAACTGAGCTGTGTGATAAAAAACATACCATCATCATAAAGTATTTATTAACTCTGTAAAACTTCGTTTTAAGTAAATATTTACGGAAACGTAGTGATTGCTCATTTTATTGTCTTCTTAGAGGGTGGAATTGTAAGGAAAATATCATGTAGGACATACAAGCTGCTAGGCCAAAACTGCCGGCAAAAACAAAAAAAGCATTGAAGTTCTTCTCGTTGACATTGAAATTGTTTTTATCAATTCATGTAAGATGTACGGAAACAAGCAACATTTTCCCAATTATTAATTCTACGATATCTTGTTCTATTCAGGTACTCAGCAATGAGGGAATACGATAAATCATTTAGCGCAGTTTGACAATGCTTCTTTGTTTTGCTGGATGGAAAAAACGATTCCATAGCTTTTATAAGTTGCTGGGATTAAAAATATGAAATAATGATATGTAAGCAATTGAGTATTTTCGTAAACATGTGTTCTAAAAACAAATTAAACATTTAATTGCCATGCTCAAATTTAAGATCTGAAAAAGAAGTCAAAGACTTGGGTAGACTAATGACAAGGAAATCGGAATAAGCGAACGCAGTTCAGAGTCGGACTTTGGCAAGTACCTACTGAGTGCATGCGAAATAAGGGCTCATTGTATCGATGGAAAACAATAGATTCCGACTCTAACTCTTACAGTTTTAGAGCCTTCAAATTCGACTAAGATTTCCTTACTCCAAAATCATTCCAACTGCAACTCCTAGTCCGCACAGCCATGGCAGAAATGTAGACTCAGAAGAAAAATGACCGCCTCTCACTCTAAGAATATTAAAACTTTCGACTACCAACTGCGACTCTTTTAATAAAAAAAAAAAAAAAAAATCAGTCCGACTCTAACTAAAACGAATGTCTGTTGCGTGCTTTTCCGTATTTCTGAATTACACTTTTTTCTCACTGAAAAATCTAACTCCAACGATACATTGTTTCTTCAGGAGATATTGTCAAGAACACCACATAATTTTATTTCATTCATTGATTCGAAAATTTTTTGTACAACTTTGAGCAATTCAAAGAACTTCGCGCTTACGAGGATATACGCTACAGTCATAAAACCCGATACATATGTCGAATTTCCTTTGAAGGAATTTTATCAAAATAAAACGAAAGACAAGCAAAGAAGGCGTTTCAGTGCTTTCAATGAAATTTTTTTGAAAAATCATTTATTATTTTTTTTCGTGTCAAAACCTATGAGAGAACTTCAAATCATTTGTATTGAAAAAGTAACAATGGTATTACGAGTAATTTTCAGCAGTAAAAAGTCGTAAAACAGAAGGGGAAGGGGGTGTGGAGGAAAATCTGCTAATGAAAAACAAAATGCTTTTTTACCTAAGATTTAACATTTAAGAAATTTAGTGATAGTATATAAATCAAAATGAAGTGAGTTTGGCGATTTTTATTTTTGATAAAATAGAAATAGATGGAAAGGCATTTATTTTTATGCAAATGATTAATGAGTTGTTGAATCTTTATTTTCATTGGTTATATTTTATGTCGTGTTTATTTATTCATAAATCTTTTGTATTATTACTGTTTTTGTTTCTGATTATGGTAACGATTAGAATGTAAACTAATTACTTGAGTAATAAAAGTTGTGTGTTTCATTATCAGTTTTTTTGATTGGTAATGATTATGACGTAAAATACATCTTAAGAAAAATAACTAAGTTTCCAATATTAGCTAGTCAAAATATGAAATCTTCGCAAATTTCTTACTTTATTTTTCTACTACATTTTTGCCATTTTCTACAAATTCAGCTTCGAAAATTGTTTTGGATTTTTTTTTCTTGCAGCTCATGTATATAATATGTTTCCTTTTCTTTTCTGTAGGCTTACAAATTAAAAAAAAAAGTACTTGCATTTTGAATATTCTATTAAAAATAGAGTTCGCAATCACTGCAAAAACATGCCTAACAGTTTGAGAGAAGGAATGTAGCATCGCTTTTAAGCTGATATATTGTTATTTTATCTTATATAAGACTTGAATTGTTTTCTAAAAATATATAAAAAAAAAAAAAAAAAGGAAAACTTAAAAAGATGTAGTTGAAAAAAAAAAGAAAAGAAAAAAAATATATTAGAAATAAATTGAAACCTTAGACAAAGTAGAAAGAGGCCTGTTGTTTACGTTGGGAACGTAGGATTGTTTAGTTCTAGGAGTACTCCTTATTCTTACATGGTGTATTTGCAGACACACCTGTGAAACTACTCATTTGTCCATCCTCTGATGCTTATAAATCTCTGTCTATTTTAAAAACTTAAATCTGTATGTAAATTTTGATACATAAGTGTTTTTTCTTATTTCTGTTACTCATATTTGCATAAGAAATGCAGAGAATTTTGCATGTGTTTTTTGGTGTATTTATTCACTTATGCATATGATTGTCTGCCAATTCACTTGCGTAATAATACATAAATCTTAAATATTTAAATTCTTCTAGTTGTACTGCTGTGGAAGAATAATAGCAGTATTTACAACGAATTAGTTGTAGGGATAGGATATTAAAAAAAGGGACATTTTCATTTCTTACAAAAAATAAAACAAAAATCATCAAAATTTTGGACTTTGAGCTAGGTCATCAAAAAAAAAAAAAAAAAACACGCACTAGTTTTCAGCGGAAACCAAATGAGATTGTTTAGACAATGAAATTTAAGCAAGCTAGATGATTTTCTCCCCCCTCGCACCAGGTGTGCCCATCCCCCCCAAGCTCAATGGCACAAATTCACCCCCAATATTTTTCACAGCCCCCATGTGATTTTTATTTTTACTCCACTATTTTTTTTGTTTATTTTTAAAAATGTCATTTATTTATTTTTTTAATGTTTATTAATTTTTTTGAGTACAATTTATTCATTTTTTAAATGTTATTTATTTATTTTTTAATGTTATTTTTATTATTTTTTATGTTATTTTTTTTAAAATTGTAGCTATTATTTTTTTCTACATTATTTTTTTTAAAGTACTAATTATGTGCAGAATATAATCGTTTTTTTTTCCTTCCAGACATTCCAAGAACATTCATACAAAAAAAAAAAAAAATAAAGAAAGAAAGAAATAATTTAAATTAAAGAAATAAACAATTTAAATTAAAGAATAAATTAATAAATAATTTACATTAAAACAAATCAGTAAATAATTTAATTTGAAAAAGAAATTTAAAAATAATGAAATAAATAAATTAGTTTTAAAAAATCCCCCCTCAAAAATTTTGATGGCGCAACTTGCGCCATAATCCCCCCTGTGGGCACCCCTGCCTCCCACACAAAAAAAAAGGCGCAAAAAATGTGTAGATACCACCATTTACATGGCCAAGGCACTATACACGAGTTAATGCACCAGTTTGCACGTTAACAGAGTTGGAGTTGCCGTTTTGACAGTTTCGGCAATATCTTGGGAAATTGAAAGGCTCGATGACGACATGTAATGGTGCCAACAGAGAATCTATGACTCCCCTTCCCAACCTCCCACACAGACAAAGTAGCTTCATGAATTTTCTTGTAAAAGCGAGTTAATATGAATATCTGGTAATTTTATCATTACTACAATATCCCAAGGAGTTTGATTTCAATGCACTCTGCAGACACTGCTAAAAATAAGTTGTTGTTTTTACAGTATAACACTGAAAGCAGAGGTTTTAGTTTAAAACTGTAAAATCGCAGTAATAAACTGTAAAACTAGTTATTTCAAAGTTTATTACTGTAAAAATAGCAATTTTACTGTTTATTACTGTAAAATTAACAATGCTACAGTTTATTAGCATTAAATTAGCTGTATTCTACTGTAAAAACAACAGTGTAATACTGCCAGCAGAGTTTCCAGTTTAAAACTGTAAAATGCACAGTAATAAACTGTGAAACTAGCTATTTTATAGTTTAGTACTGTAAAACTAGCAATTTTACAGTTTACTACTGTAAAATTAGCAGTTTTTCACTTTATTACCGTAAAATTACTGTAATAATATCTGTATCACACTGTAAAAACAACACTCATTGTTTATAGTGTAGTGGCAGGCCAGAGATAAGTTCTGATGTCTGAAAATATGTAATGTGAAATAACATTCGACTTTGAAGAGTTTAGAAGATTCATGTTTAGTTCGTAGACTCATTATTAAGAGCCGTTTTTTTTAAGAATCAGGCAGTCAAAAAACTTGACATTTTTGATTTTGCTGAAAATTTCAGAATATGGTCTTTATTTAAAATTATTAAACACGTGTTTTTTTATTTTTTCAAAAAAAAATTTTTTCTTTCCGTTTTGGGAGGTCAAAGTTGGACTTTGCTCTTTTTTTCAATAAAAACATGCCAACTTAGATGAGCCAATACTTTTTGCTTTAGGAGTGAACCGTGGAACTGACAATTATTTTGTGTTCTACTATATCCCCACTAACTGTAAGTACATAAATATTTGTGGACGACTCTTGGCACAAAGGTCAGAGGTCACTCAAAGTTGGACGAAAAATAGTTTTTTAATGCAACTTTGACCGACCAAATCTTCTTGTGGAAACGGTGCACCACGGTAGTGTATATATCAGTAAATACCCACCAAAGAGTAGTATCCAAAAACATAAAGATATGTGTGGTTGATATTTTGCTTATCGAAATATTTGACTCTGAAGTTGCAGAAATCGCAAAATCACGTGACTTTGAGGGTCATTATCTCCTTGCAGCATGAGTGACCAGATACAAAACTAGTTGGAGTAGAAGCCTTTCTTGTCCTAGAAATACAATCCGTTAACAAACCTATGGCTACTCTTTCAGTTTTTGCATAATTCTTCTCTAAACTTTGAAAAATGAGTGTTTTTCGGCGTTAAGGAAAAAGGCTAATTACCTGTTTTAAAATAGGTATTGCTATAATTTGTAGCATTATTATATCCCAACTTTCTAACTAGCTGAAATGGCATCTAATGATGGTTATACAGTTGAAACCAAATTGAAAATGAATTGTCGAAAATACTCAGTATACGTCAAAAACCATATTTTTTTATTTGTCCAGGCGACGTTTTTTTTGTTACAGCTCTTTATTCCGTTCGGTTCCGACATGGTAAGCAATTTATGTACTTCTTGTCGTTCTAGTTGCTGTAAAACAGGAAAGCAATGTATCTTAAGTCTGATATAAAGCAATATATCCTGTCATATCAAGTTTATAATGCTAAAAGAATATTTTGAAATGGACAATAAACACAAAAAAAAAAAAAAAACTTCTGTTCAGCTGTGCCCTCTTGGTCGATGTTGTGAATGTCATCAAAAACTCAACTTTTTCACAAATAAGAAGCCCCTTTAGCAGAATGTCACTTCTTAAAAATCTTGGTACATTAAAGCCCCATGGTGCAGGTCTGGAAATTTTTGATGACATTCATGACATCGAGCAAGAGGGCTCAGCTGAATAAGTAAGTTTTTTTTTTTTTAGATTAGGTCTATTATCCATTTCAAAATATTCTTTTACATTAAAAACTGGATATGACAAGAGAAATTGCTTTATATCAGACTTAAGATACATTACTTTCCAGTTTTACAGCAACTAGAACGACAAGAAGTACATAAATTTGCTTACCATGTCGGAACCGAACGGAATAAAGAGCTGTAACAAAAAAAAAACGTCGCCTGGACAAATAAAAAAATATGGTTTTTGACGTATACTGAGTATTTTCGACAATTCATTTTCAATTTGGTTTCAACTGTATAACCATCTTTAGATGCCATTTCAGCTAGTTAGGAAGTTGGGATATAATAATGCTACAAATAACAGCAATACCTATTTTAAAACAGGTAATTGGCCTTTTTTCTTAACGCCGAAAAACACTCATTTTTCAAAGTTTAGAGAAGAATTATGCAAAAACTGAAAGAGTAGCCATAGGTTTGTTAACGGATTGTGTTTCTGGGACAAGAAAGGCTTCTACTCCAACTAGTTTTGTATCTGGTCACTCATGCTGCAAGGAGATAATGACCCTCAAAGTCACGTGATTTTGCGATTTCTGCAACTTCAGAGTCAAATATTTCGATAAGCAAAATATCAACCACACATATCTTTATGTTTTTGGATACTACTCTTTGGTGGGTATTTACTGATATATACACTACCGTGGTGCACCGTTTCCACAAGAAGATTTGGTCGGTCAAAGTTGCATTAAAAAACTATTTTTCGTCCAACTTTGAGTGACCTCTGACCTTTGTGCCAAGAGTCGTCCACAAATATTTATGTACTTACAGTTAGTGGGGATATAGTAGAACACAAAATAATTGTCAGTTCCACGGTTCACTCCTAAAGCAAAAAGTATTGGCTCATCTAAGTTGGCATGTTTTTATTGAAAAAAAGAGCAAAGTCCAACTTTGACCTCCCAAAACGGAAAGAAAAAATTTTTTTTTGAAAAAATAAAAAACACGTGTTTAATAATTTTAAATAAAGACCATATTCTGAAATTTTCATCAAAATCAAAAATGTCAAGTTTTTTAACTGCCTGATTCTTAAAAAAAACGGCTCTTAAGTGGACGTTGAAGTATTTGGTTAAAATTTTAGAACAGATTTTATGTTTACGAGGTAGTATTCGTTTAACATTTGTGGAAGTTAATTTTCAGTTTTTGCTTGACTACTTTATTAAGATAAGATCTAACGGTAGTTCGTAATAAAATAAGGTGAGCTGGTAATAAAATAATAGAGATATTGACTATATGGGTTATCTTGTTTTCTCTGCTGTACCATACTGCCTCCTATCATAATTGTGCTGTATAATCGTGATTCAATGACTGAATGCGAGTATGACTATGAAAAAGTTATTTTAGCTAGTTGCACTCAACTGCAATCATTTTAAATCAGAATAATCAACGTAGTAACGCACAAAATTTGCAAGATTCTGCAGACACGTGTTTCGGGGCTACAAGGAATCTCTTTTTTCATTGCAATGAAGTGTGAGCTTTAGGATGAAAAGTCATCCGAGAAAAGCAACATGGTGGAGCAATAGACAGAGATATCTTTTATATTAAATCTTTTGCTATTTGTACTGTCTGTTGTTTCACCATGTTGCTTTTCTCGGATGACTTTTCATCCTAAAGCTCACACTTTATTGCATGGAAAAAGGGGTTCATTGTAGCCTCGAAACACGTGTCGGTAGATTCTTGCAAATTTTGCGCGTTATTAAGTTTATTATTCTGATTTTATTTTTCAGCAAAGGTACTCATTCAATTCTTGCAATTATTTTCATGATTTTTTTTCTTTTTTTAAATCATAATACAAACAAATTTTTACCTTGCATGACACAATCTAACTTTTATACAATGTTGAAGATGATCAGAACGAAATATAACGATATTTTGACCTGATTTGCAAGTAACAAGGAATTATTCCTGAAGCAAACATCCTTGAAAGAACTACTCGATGGTTCTTCAAGAAACATGACTTATTTAAGAATGCAGAGTCTGGAGATGACATGACAAAACAATTGCCGCAATAAGAGGATAAAAACATAAATGCTGCAATTTTAAGATTATTATTCCTATAAACTTATAAAACTTTTGATGTTAAAGCCGTTCAGAAAGCACTCAAAAAGTTCGATTTTGCAATTTAATGAAGCTTCGGACATAACAATACGATTACCAAAGAAAAGCTTTAAAACAAAAATGAAATAAAACAGCCATTATTTTCAACTTTTGATGTTCCACGAATTCGTCAACTGGAAAATATTTCCGACATTACTTCTAAGGTCACCTATTTCACGAAAAAACAGTAATATTCTTCAATGGATTTCAAATAAAACTTCGCTTTTGAAAGCCCCTTATGTTTCTGACATATACATCTATATTGCCGGCTTATTAAGCCTTGAAATATATTTTTTTAACTTTTCCGAAATCTAAAGAATGATTCTGTTGTTTTTCTTGGAGAAAATCCCGTTTTACAAATACGTCGATCATAATTTCTCATTTGTTTCTTCACCATTTTGTTCCCCTCTGAAAAAACATTTTAAATTGCGTCTATCAAAGTAACAAAAGTCATGCTCTTAAACTGCGGAAAAAATACTCTTCCGTGATTTTATAATGAAGGATTATTTAAAAGAAATGTTTTTCGTAAGCGCTTTAAAAAGGAGGGAAATATTTTTGTCCTGGTCCGAAAGAGCTAAAAAGAACTGTGGTAGAATTGTGATTAAGGTGGGCTTTAAAACACAAAGTGGATTTAATTCCCTTAGACCGAAAAAGCTTCTTAAGATTTCTTTGTCGTTTAAGTGTTTTTAAATATTTTTTCTTGACATAGTAAAGACTACTTTAAAAAATTGAGTGAAAAAGGTTTTTTTTTTTTTTTTACTATAACGCATTTCTGCATTTACGGGTGCTTCATGTGAAATAAGTGTATGTATAGGTTGTTAAAAGAAATAATGTATTTATTTCTAACTTCTTTTTATTATTATTTGTGTGAAAAATAATTTAAAAACTTATCTACTTATGGTAACAACTAAACTAGCTTTATTTTTTTCCTACCTATTTCTAAACTTATTTAATGTAAAACAGCAAGTACAACATCACAAGCTCGTGAAAAAATACTTTCCACCAATCATCTTATAACCCGACCCGAACAAAAAGTACTCAAGTGAGACAAAAAGTCATCAACAAGACAAAAAGTCATCACTGTACTAATTAACATTTTCATATTGCACTGCTTTCATTAAAAAAAACCTGACCAATACACTTTCTATAAGACCGCAAAATACATAAATAATCAAAAAACTAGTAGAAGCTCAGAACTTGTAGGAAGAGAACATTTTAAAATGTTCTTAATGCACGATTTAACAGTTCTTAAAATTTAATTTCAGAAATAGCTTGTATAACTTTCTAATGCAAAGTCACGAAAGAACGCTACAATAAGGAAATTAATTCTTTAAAAAAATTGATTTAAAAAATTGGTCCATCTTTTTCATAGTTTCTCCACTTCTCTAAGCTTTGTATGCTGCCGACATTTATTTAAAACAGCTTATATCGTAATATAAAGGTCATATGTGAATTCCATTTTAATAGACGCTTCAACTGTTGTGGAAAACACCTTATAAAGGTGTCAAATATATTAAATCTATGTTTCAATGAATGAACTTTATGAAGAATATGGACTTTGCTTCAGTGTATTTCTATTAAATTTTGAAGATTTCTAGAAACAATCCTTATGTCATATTCTTGCGCTCCGTAACGAAGGTATTTTATGAGATACGATCTTACGATAAGCAACAAAAAATGCTATTTCTTGACATCTTAAAAATTTAATATCATTATATAGAAGCAGAATCCATCTTATTCATAAAGTTCATGCAATAAAACAAAAGCAAGAAATGGAAAGAACCACTGCTTGGCACTGAAAAAGAAGGCTTTATGCCTTTGAAACATGTTTGCCAATTTTAATTCGACCCATTTGTGCTTTTAGATGTTGTTTTTGGATTTTTACTTATTTTCGCACAAAGTGAACTGTTTTTAATGGGTTTAGCATATTTGTGTTCTGTGCAATGTTTTAGGTAGCAATGAAAAAGTAGAGTTGCCCTATTGTATTTTCACGATAAAAACACTTTGATATATTTTTTTAAAAATAATTTGCTTACTTATGTGACTGAGTTAAGTATTTATATAATTACACTCAAGCCCGCTTAATGGAATAGCTTAATGGAATAGCTATTTTACCGCGAAAAGAAAATTCTAGTAATAGGGATATTCTATTAACCGAAATCAAAGAAATACATTGCAATGGTTTGGTATATTGAAAATATACTATATCTAGCGCAATATTCTTTTAACTGATATTCTAATGAGCGGGTTCGACTATACATTATTTTGATAAGGACTTTTTTTTAATCCAAAGCAACAGAAATGCTTCTTGGTACAAAGGAGATGTTCAAAAGGATATCTGAAAATCTTTGAACTATCCAACATTTTACTGTCTTGTATGACCAGTGAAAATGCAAGAAAAGAAAATATTTAGGTAAATGAAGCTTCATATATTTATTGCACATAATAATAATTACAGCTACAGTTAAAGATGCTATATATGAGCTCTCCTTTTCGAAGACAATAAATAAATAAAGAAATTAATTAATTAACTTTTTCGAATGATGATGATGCACTGTAAAAAAATGAATGTTGCTTTGACAGTATAATACAACTTATTTTATAGCAATAAATTGTAAAAATTGCTAATTATACAGCAACAAACAGTAAAATTGATACTTTTACAATACCAAACTGTGAAATTCAATAATTTTACAGTAATAAACGGCAAAATTATAATTTTACACTTTTAAACTGGAACCTCTGTTGCCAATATTATACTGTTGTTTTTCAAGTATAATACAGCTACATTTTACGGCAATAAACTGTAAAATTTCTAACTTTACAGTAAGAAACTGTGTAATTGATAATTTTAAAGTAAGAAACTGTGATTTTGCTAGTTTTACAGTAAGAAACTGAAATTGCTAGTTTTACAGTAAGAAACTGTGAAATTGCTAGTTTTACACTAAGAAACTGAAATTGCTAGTTTTACAGTAAGAAACTGTGAAATTGCTAGTGTTACAGTAAGAAACTGTGAAATTGCTAGTTTTACAGTAAGAAACTGTGAAATTGCTAGTGTTACAGTAAGAAACTGTGAAATTGCTAGTTTTACAGTAAGAAACTGTGAAATTGCTAGTGTTACAGTAAGAAACTGTGAAATTGCTAGTTTTACAGTTCATTACTGTGTATTTTAAAGTTTTAAATTAGAACCTCGGCTGCCAGAATTTTCCGTAAAAACAACAGTTTATTTTTTGCAGTATTACAATTAGCACTTTAATACTTTATTGAATTTTCAAGTTACAAGATTGCCTCAAATTGGATTCCTTTTATGATAATTAATCCATAACAACCAGCACAAGCAGATATAATCACTTTCAATAACATAACTTGTATTGTTGCATTTTGTTGATTTCCGTCGAAGCAAACTAATGGAACAGATTATCCTTGAAACCATTTGGCTAAACGCAACGCACTTTAAGTTTTGCCATCGCATGGCTGACAGTAAGAAGGCAAGAGCGCAAGAGATTAGGCAGTGAATCATTTCCTTTCACTCACCAAGTTAGGTTGTTAATTGATGGTTAAAATGAGCATTTGGTAAACCTTAATGGCAGGAACATAATATTTTGGAGGGAAATGGGAGGATTATTTGTGCCCCCGACATAAAAGGAGCTTGGCATTAAAGATGTGAAATGGTGGTTTAACAGAATTAATTTCATTAAAAGAGTCGTTTGAAAATAGAAATGGTATTCAGGTTTAATTTGAGACTATCTGTTTTGGGATAATAGTTTATTCCACCGTCAAAAGATGGTTCTTTAATTAACAGAAACTTTTCAAGAACGATAATAATGAATACAGAAATGCCTTATGTAACATTTTCTTCGCCCCCATAGGAAGCTACGGTGTTCACCACTGTGCTAAGTTCAAGCAAACTGATATGATTTGGCAATGTAGCTGCGATCTCACTTTGAAAGAACAGATTTTTAGGAAGAAAAAAAAAATTACTGAAAGAATCCAGAAGTTACGTTTTTTTTTTTCCAATGAACCAATCCGATTTAAAGTAAAAAGGAAAAGTTTGCCTACTTCACACATTTGTAAATGGAAATAAATTGAAAATTGAATTGAACTGAAAAATTGAAAATTAATGCAAAGTATGAATGTTAATTTTTTTTAAGAACAGTGATCAAGAATACCATTTAGCAGTGTAAAGGCAATGTTTAAGAGCAAAAAAATTTTTAATTTACATTATAAGACGTGACCCACATATGATGCTTGTAACATGGAATCAAGCACAGATGCAAGGGAGGGGCGATGGGAGCGATCGCCCCTCCCTTGAGGGACTCTTCTTCAGCAGTTTTTCGACTTTGAAGTTCAAAAAAATGCAATTTTACTTGATATTTGATGATATTGAGGAAAGGGTGTGGAGGTTCGGGTCTCTGATCTGGAATTTTTTCGAAATGGAAGACCAAAACATTTGTAATCAACATGTGTTAACAAGGATGCATGGCGAAAAAAATGGGCAAGTAAGAAAAAAAAAAAACAATCGCCCCTCCCTTGGAACATTTCTGGATCCGCCCTTGCATGGAATGAAAATATTTTCTGACCTACCAGTGATATTGATAGCCACCAGTGATAGGAAGTTTGGGCCCTCCCCTGGAAATGTTTCGAAATTGAAGTACAAAACCTATGTGATCAATATTTGCAAACCAGAATACATATACTACAGTGCAACCTTTCTTGAAAACAACATCGTGACGTCAGCGTGACGTTTGCTTGACGTTAGCCTATGAAAAACGAGCTAGATAAAACGTCACAGCAGGGACGTCATTTCAAGTTTTTCCAGGGGGGGGGGGTGTGGGGGCAAAGGGTCCAAACGCAATGCAATTTCATCGGAAAACATAAAAAACCATGCCCACTTATATGTAAATACATTGATTTCTCAAAGCCGGGGGGGGGGGGCAATTGACCCACCCTGCCCCCACTTGGCGAATTACCTGCCTAGCCTAAGCCTACTTGGCGAATTAGAGGAGATCGCTGACTGCTTGTGAGTTCTTATTGGCTCCGCCCGTAGTGACGTTCAGAGTCAAGTTAAGTTGCATTTAGGTATAGTAAAAAGAAAGAAATAAAATCAATAGTCCCTCCCTTGAAAAATTTCTGAATCCGCTATTAGTCACTCCTCAGTTCTAGCTTGCCTTCAAAGCTTTTTTACTTAGCATAAACTCTCAAATTCATTAACTGAAAAAAGTTATCAGAAAACCACACAATACTGTTATATAGTATTACAAGAATATTTGTCGACTGCAAAGTGTATTATTTCTCATGGAAAAAAAATTAGTATTTGTGCAGTTTCTTATGCTAATCAAAACCAATGAGTAAGTGATAAATAATAAAAAAATACATTTGCTTTCTAAAAATTCGTTTCAAAACCAGTACCAAAAGTTGTTGTTTTAATGTGACTTTGTGCTATCTCTCCACACGATTAGCAGACCAACTTCATGGGCGGAGGAAATTGTACCAGGGTTTTGTTTAGTCAAGAGCATCCACGCCAAGCTGTACAGCGGTTGCAGCCACTTTGAGAGCATATCAGTTTTATTTTTCCTAGTATGTAGTAATATTATGTGAAAAGACTCGATCATTTTTACCCTTTATTACGGGACTCAGAAGTCCCGCTTGTATTACTTTAGTGCTATGAATAATATATGGCTGGAATCATGCTGAAGCTTTTAAGTACAATTCCTTGTACTTCGCTGAGAGGCCGACAGATGGCAATCGGAAACTTTCCATAGGGGCCCTAAGGCGTAGGGGGCCTTAGACTCTACTAATTTTCAAAATTTGCTAAACTTACTTGGGACATAAGGGGTTACGTTTCACGCAGGTTTTGATTAGAAATTATAAGAATTAATATTATTCAACCGCGACGAGATGGCCGGTGTCAGTCAAATGAGAAAACGAGTCTATTTCTTAAAATAGGTAGAGAAGGAAGAAACTCCAGTGTGCCATATTTGCAAGTTTAGCGACATTTTGGCGAAGTGATAAGTTTTATGAAATATTAAATAGTTCTTCGAGCCATACCTGCATTTGGCGAGGAAGTGAAAACAAATCTTTGCTTTCTTTATTGCAACCCTTATGTTACCATTTTGTTTTTAAATTTAAATGAAAAGTTGGAGGCGCTGCAGTCAATGGCCAATGGCTGCGGAAAGATATAAAACCAAGACCCACCTACTTTCTTGTATCCAATGAGAAATCTTTCTCGATTGTGAAAAAATTAAAATAGGTTTCTCTTTGGCTAATTTCTCAAATTGGGAGACCAATTAAAGGTAAGCAAGGTGACGTATTCAAGCTTTATAACCAATACCGCAATTGTGAATCCCATTCCTCAATTTTCATCTGCGTATCACCCCTTCCTAAAAATGGACAATCCTGAAAAAAGGAGGAGTCATAGGCCATCTCTGCAAAGTTGAATAATAGCATATGTGAAATTAGAAAATCAGCGAGCGACCGCACTAGGGGCGGTTACTTACTGCTTTATATCTTCATCTTTATTTGAAAGGCTGATATGATCTAAGCAACTGAATTGATTTAGTGTGTAATTTTTTTTTCTTCTCGTCAATTATGTCACGACAAATTCTTGGTAACTAGAAAATCGCAGCTTAAAACTTTTCCTTTCTGTTAAAAATTCTTCATTTAGCTGACGCGTCTTACAAATGCGAGTTTTTAGAAAGAAAACTCGAAATTCGGAACACGACCAAATCTTGGAGCATTTCAAACGCAAAAATGTTCAGCATCCATGCTTAGATAAAAGTTTATTCTCACAGTTTCGTCGAAGTTTTAGATATATGAAGGTTTTCTGCTCGCAAAACGAAAGCTTTCTTTGGCAAAAACACTTTTCAATGCAAGTAAAGACTTCAAAGGCATAACTGCGCAAAAATTTTCGAGCAGGCGTCCCATTGTCGTAGTCCTTTCTGTTGAAATCCGTAAATTTCAAAACATTTTCCTCCAAAAGTGGGCTTTAAAAGTGGACCATATGTATCGAATTAGTAGTAGTAGTTACCCAAGTAGCATCAACTCATCGGATTTTGCTCGGCCGATCAACAAACTCCTCGTAAACTGATCCTGTAACGCACAATGACATCGTTCCGATCAGTATCCGAGCACGGTTTTCGATGAGCTACTTTTCATCGGAAAGCGATATCCTTCCGATCAACTTTCCCGATGAAAATAAGATGAGCTATATTCCATCGGAAAACGATATCCTTCCGATCAAGTTTCCCGATGAAATTCCTCGGCACATGACTGTTCTGCTCATAAATTGCTCCAAATCTCATCGTATTCTCATCGAATTTTGCTGCTCGGATTCTGCTCGGCCGATGAGACATATTGGATCATCGGCCGATGAGAATTTCATCGGGTTTCGATGAATGGCCGATCATCGTCCGATGAGATGATGCTGCTAGGGTAACATATTTTTTAATCAGAAAAGTTTATTAGTTTCTTCAGTTTTACACAACTATCTCATATGCCAGTTTAAAACTAAGTTTAAAACTTAAACTGGCCAATTTTTTAGTCCATCATGGTATACCATGGCCTCACTGTAAAAAATAAATGTTGTTTTTGCAGTATAATACAGCTAATTTTACAGTAATAAAATGTAAAAAATGCTAACTTTATAGTAATAATCTGTAAAATTACTAACTTTACAGTATTAAACTGTAAAATTGCTAATTTTTACAGTAATAAGCTGTTAAATTGCTAATTTTACAGTTTATGACGGTGAATTTTGCAGTTTTAAACTGGAACATCTGCTGCCAGTATTATTCTGTTGTTTTTACAGTATAATATTGCTAAATTTTACTGCAATAAACTGTAAAATTTCTTACTTTACAGTAAGAAACTGTAAAATTGCTAGTTTTACAGTTTATTACTGTCCATTTTACAGTTTTAAATTGGAACCTCGGCTGCCAGAATTATATTGCAAAAACAGCAGTTCATTTTATGCAGTGCAGCTGATGCTATTGACCACGTTGTAATATTTTTTTTCTTTATCTGTACAAGGTATGCAATATTTCTATTCCAATAAAACTCTTAGACCACCAAATATTTTAACTTTTCAAGGACAAAAGTAGCTCGGTTGAAGGCATTACCGTGTTGCAGAGATTAGAGATTCGACGAATCACCCCGCATTAGCAGTTTGATTGAAATGCCATTATTACCCTCAGGTAATTACTACAAATCCAATAATTCCCTTTAGATAAAGACAAAATCCTATTTCCATATCGTTAAGAACGTATTATGCTGCCTAAGCGTTTGGAGTGACATTCTTGATTAACGTAATATCTCGTTCTTAAGTCGCAATAAAGTTAATAAACTTTTATAAAATGATCATAATTTTCTCAACGTGTTGCCTTTTTCCAAATACTTAAACATTTGAGTTTTAAATTATGAATAACTTTTACAAAATGTCAATCTTGGCTGTTTTTGGAGATATTAAAAGCATCAAAATATACATTAAAATTTCCGCTCTTGCCTGTTCCTTTAAAACAATTACAAATTAGTCAAGATGTCTTCCTAAGTAATTACAGGATATTTAATTGTCATAAATGAGCAAATTAACAGCTCCGTAATAGCTTCTTAATGGTGTTTTGTTTTGATCTATTGTTTGATAGAAGAGTAAAAGTCAAGGGTATTATTTATGTAAAAAAGCACGGAAGGAAAAGTGAGCTGCGTATTCAGCGATGGGAACTTTTTTTTTAATCTTCAGCATTATTTATTTCTATTTAATGGTTGAGCGCAGGGGTGCCCACAGGGGGGGGGGGATTATGGCGCAAGTTGCGCCATCAAAATTTTTGGGGGGGATTTTTAACTTATTTATTTATTTATTTAAATTATTTATTAATTTATTTTTTAAATTAAATTATTTACTGATTTTTTTTAATGTAAATTATTCATTAATTATTTTTTTTTTTTAAGTTTTTTCTTTATTATTATTTATTCATTTATTTTGTGTGTGTGTGCTTGGAATGTCTGAAAGGGGAAAAAAGCGATTCTATTCTGCGCATAATTACTTAAAAAAATTAATAATATACAAAAAAATAATAGTTTTAATTAAAAAAATAAATAGAAATATTTAAAAATATAAATAAAAAATATTTTAAAAAATAAATAAATAATATTTAAAAAATAAATAAATAATATTTTTAAAAATAAATAATATTTTTAAAAATAAATAATATTTAAAAAAATAAATAAATAATATTAAAAAAAAAATAAATAAAATAAAAAAGAGGGATAAAAATCATAATAAGGTTGTGAAAATTTTTCAGGGGGGGGGGGGTGGAATTTGCGCCATTGAGCTTGGGGGAATGGACATCCCTGGCTGAGCGTGCTGTGAGTAACTATCGTAGGTCAAATCGAAGGAGAAAAAAAGCGATATAAACGAAGAAAAATAAATAAATTAAAATATTATTCAGAAGGATGTAATTTCAAACTTGTGTGTCTGTACTTGTCATTAGATTGAAATAAAAGAGCATCAAGATATAAGCTTTCACAAAAACAACCTAATTAGCAACAGAGAGAGCCCGGATCATCTACGGCCTCGATTTAGAAGTCGTAAAACTTATCTGTCAGAAAAATTTTCCGCCGTAAATATAGCTATAGCAGCTATACTTTTCACAGTATATAATATAGTATATTATAATTATAAATTTATTTTAACATACAAAATGTCTAGTTTCAAATGTAGGTATTTATGTTTGATTAGTGTTAAATTCCGTATGCTTAACGTAATGTAGACCGGGTGTATTCTTCATTTATAAGTTAGTATAGCACGAAGTAAACAAAAAGAATTTACAAAAGTGAATGAAAAATTGAATGAAATTAAATGAAAAAAAAATCAGACGAAATATAAAATACCTAATTCTATTACAAGATTTGTATTTCATCAATACCATTCAACAAAAAGTAACTACTTTATGTTCTTAGTCATTATTAAACCATTTTCTAACACTGAAAATAAATAGCGTTCTGCATTTTGTAGAAGATTTCTAAAGCAGCAATTACTGAAACTTGCATTATTTAATATTTTCGCACCATTTTGCAGTGCTTACTAGACTAAAATGCTCATTATCAATTTGAAAACTTTTTACGTCGATGTCAAGTGTTTACAGAAAGAAAAAAAAAACTTTTGAATGGAAGAAATATTATCAACTAAGCCATTAGTAGTTCTGAATAAAAGCAGAAAAATAAATCTAAAAGAAAATCATTTCCATCGCTTTAAGTATGCTAATCTAATTCGAAAAAGAAAACGTTAAATTGAAACTTTAGCAAATGCAAAAGGATTTTTATTATTTTGTCCAGCTTTAAAATTTGAATTTTGCTTTTGAATATGCAAATGGAGCGTATTATTGTGTTTTCGTTAATTTTCACAAAAAATAACTAGAAGAAATAACTTTTTGGTTTATTAATAAGTTTCTTACAATGCACTCTATACATTTTCACGATATAACATTTTTTTACATATATTTACTCCTTTTTCCTGAAGTTTTAAACTTTGGCGTTTAACTCGGTACCTCAGAGTCAGACTAACATAAGTCCCAAAAAGGTTTTTTCTCTTTATTGCTGCATGGTATGTATAATCTGATCCCGCATTGACTGATGAGATCGTTATTATACACTGTAAAAAATGAATACAGTCGACGCTCGGTATAACGACCGTCTCCGTCCTACAGAAAACGGTCTTTATAACGAGTGGTCACTATAAGAGGTAGAACGTAGAACATATTGGGATACAGTTGGGGGTTTTCTCACCGGTCGTTATATTAGGATGGTCTTTATAACGTGTGATCGTTATAACGAGCGTCGACTGTATTGTTTTTACAGTATGATACAGCTATTATTACAGTAATTTTACAGTAATAAGCTGTAAAACTGCTCATTTTACAATAGTAAACTGAAATTGCTCGTTTACAGTAATAAACTGTAAAATTGCTAGTTTCCCAGTTTATTAATGTGCTTTTATAGTTTTAAAATGGAACCTCTACTGCAACTTTTACACTGATGTTTTTACAGTATAATAGAGTGAATTTAATAGTAATAAACTGTAGCATTGATAATTTTACAGTAATAAACTGTAAAATTGCCATTTAAGCTGTTAACTAGCTAGTTTTATAGTTTTAAACTGAAACCTCTGCTTTGAGTATTATACTGTAAAAACAACTTTTTTTGCTGTGTATAAAGAAATTCCTTCGCAATTTAGTCCAATATTTTTCCGTTTGAGACAAAAAAAAAAAATATATATATATATATATATATATATATATATATATATATATATATATATATATATATTATATATATATATATATATATATATATATATATATATATATATATATATATATATATATATATATTTGCAAATTATTTCAAAATGTATTGCATTTTTTTAAATACTAGCTCTGCGCTACAGCACGTTTGCCAAAAGTGTTATGTTTTTATCAATTCTTTTTTAAGCATACTAATAAATTGATCAACTGTCCTTTCTTAACTCATTTATGCCCAGGAGCCTAAAAACGCGACGCTTGTTAGTTACTGCATACAAAAACCTGTAATGGGTATATCATTTTACTAAAGCTATTTTCCACAAGTTAAAGAGTTCTTCTTCTTGAGAGAACCAGTTACAGCCACTATTTGGACATTAGAGTTCATTTATTGACAGCTATTTTCAGACAAATCAGTGAAGCAACGATCCAGCATGAATAGCCATAGAAAGTAAGTTTTTTTTTTGCGAACTTGTTTTTCATAAAACTAAACTATTTTAACATGATTTGCTTAAAATTGATCAGAGATGCCTTCTGTAATGTTACTTTGCAGAAGTAAAGTCAAGTAAGGTCGTATTTTGCTCACATATCTGCAAAATATCCCATAAACAGGACGTTCAATAACTTAATAAATATGGCAACGGTGAACTATTTTAAGCCTAAAATGTATGTAAACCGTTCCAAGTAAGAGTTTTAAGCAGATAAATATTGAAAAAAAAAATGTTTAAAAAACTTGGGCATAAATGGGTTAACTATGAAGTAATACTTTTTCAAGGAAGTGGCTTTAAAAGAATGATCTTCATGCTTCAGTTTATTTTTAAAGTTCTTCGTATTTCATACTGACATAGCAAGTAGCGGCGAATAGTAAAGCTTCACTACATTTTTACAGCTCTAAACTCGCTCAAGCTTTTGCAGAGAAACAATTAAATTAGTATTTTAAAAATGTCGACGTCACAAAATAAAAATTCTAATATTAATTAGGAAGACATTTCTTAAAAAATATTTCCTTAAGAATCAATAGAAATTTTACAAATCTGACGGCAAGTGTATAAGTAAAACAATTGCGAACTGAAATACTAAAAGAAAAAGACATCGAAACTCACAAAAATTCCGAAAATCATTAGTCAAAAATTAATACCGTAAAAAAAAGAAAGAAAAAAAAAAGAAAAAAAAATTGCAAAAAAGAACAAATACTACTAAATTTTTACTAAAATATACACAAATAAAGCAATAAAAAGAAAAAAAAAACATTTAAAAGGTAGAAAAGCAAAAAAAAAAACCAGAGTAAAAAAAATACAAGAAACGCTAAAATCACAAAATAAAAAAGCAAAATAGTAATAAAGTAAATAAATGAATAAAACGGTAAAAAGTATTTCATGGATGAAAAAACAAACTAAACTTACAAATAAATGTTAGGTAGCATTTGTGTGGTGGCTTTTCTGAAAAAACTTTAAAAATTACGCTAAAATCAGTTTAAAAGTATTACAAAACCTTCACTTTGAAAAGATATAAAAATATGTATAAATAAATAACTGGATGAAATTAGGGGGATAATTAGAACGGAGTTAATTCTTAATGCTAAGTAACAAAGAGTTTTCCGAGTTTCAATGCAAACATGGGTGATTCTCCAAAATCCGAACAATATGATGTCCCCGTAGGACAGCACAAAAATTATTTGACCTAGAAATTTTTTTTATTTTTTTAATTGTTAGAAATACTTATTCTGATGTTGTTCAATTCACATTAAAGCAATTTTTCATTTATTTTTTTCTGCAAAAATTTTTGAATAGCCAAAAAGTCACCTTTTTTGCGTGTCCCACCCTGTTTCTAAAATGTAAATAAATTATTTTAAAATTTTACTTGAACATTGCACAAATTCCACTTGTAGTGTTGAATTATGTATAGTTATGAGTGTAATATAGTGTTGTTTTAGCTTAATTAAATGATTATATAATCAGGTACATCATTTTGAAGTTTGTCCCCAGATTGCATGTCCCTCTCCTGGCCTAAAAATTGGTTCAATTATTAAAGGCAAAAAGAAGGAATTTTGAATCTGCAGTGCTATAACACTGTTTATTCTCATCACTTCTTTGGACTCATAGAGTATTTTGTCTATAGAATGTGTCTGCTGTTCGTATTATTATTCTTTAGTTCAAAATGAGGTATGTCACATTTTCGATGTCCCTCTCCTGGCCAACATTTCTGCTCTAAATAAAATAAAAATAATAATTCTGCCTGCAGTGTGCAATTGAGTTAAGAGGGATAAAAGAGAAAAATACCATTATTTACCTTCTATATAATTCCGGGTAGAAATATCAGCCTTTTTTGATTAAAATGTCCCTCTCCTGGCGCAAAAACAAAAAAAATGCCACTCTAGCATTACTTTTAAAGCACTGGTAATCTGGCATACTTAAAGTGAGTTCCCTCTATTTTTATCTTAATAAGCTCCTAACAAAGAGTAAGTATGATTTTTTTTAGATTTTTTTAAGCATTTTTATTTTTATAGAGTTTGTGAGTTGAAAATGCCAGGTTTTTGGAGAATCACCCACATATGTAAAAGAAATTAAAAAAATATATTCGCGTTTCATTGAGCTAGCAGTTTGCTTTCTGTTAGTAAAATTCTCTTTGAAGCCAACTACAATGAAAAAAAAAAAAAACATTTTTTTAAAGGGGGGAAAAATGTTGAAATAATATGCGATCATTGAGCATAAAATTTGCAATGTTTTTTACCATACTGGCAGAAATTCATCTATTCTATTGAAGGGAAAAAAGGAGGAAAAAAAACTAATCAATTTTTAATATTCCAAATTTTACTCACTCTTTTAATGGTACATATTTCTTTTTAAACAAGCGTAAAATAGACGCCGAACCAAGAAGCTCTATTCTTGAATTGTCGAATATAATTTTTTTTTCAAGTTCATTCCATTCGCTTACTTCAATACTTTTCAACACACCTTAAGTTTATTTTCAAAGGAAAATCAAAGAATGAATTCTAAGTCTGTTTGAGTTTCATTGATTTGTTAATTTTTTTTTTAAATAAATATACAATTTATACAATTTACAAATGAAATCAAATCGTTGCTCTGATGATAAAAATATATAAATGTTATCTAAGTAACATTTCTTACTTTCTTAATACAGTAGCCCCTCGCTATATCGCGCCTCGTTATATCGCTCATTCGGATATATCGCTCTTTTCTTTTGTCTCCCCCCCCCCCCCCCCCAAAAAAAAACTGATTTCGAAACAATTTTTGAGAAAATATGTAAGGTGCTCAGAAAAGGTCTCTTTCTCATTTATTTTTGTGGCAAAAAAGACACGGTATAGGCCAATTACAAATTTGCGGGGAAGAACAATCGGCCGAGGATACAGCAGCAGCATGTTTTCCTGATGAATTGAATAGAAAAATTGTTGAGCTAGACTTGGTAGATGAGCAAATCTATAATGCTGATGAAGCTGCTCTCTACTAGAAAATGCTTCCACATAAAACTCAAGATTTCAAGGCGAATAACGAATTTTTATGTGTGTGTACGTACGTTATGTATGTTTACTTGCATGCTGGATAGAAAACTATTTTTCATGACCTAGGTTACATCGCGCTTTCGGATATATCGCGCTTTTTTCTAGTCCCCCAAAAAGCGCGATATAACGAGGGGCTACTGTAGTGTATTTTTAGTGTAGTACTCATCTCAAAGGAAGCCCTTTTGTTTGGCAGAGTTTTATCTTTGTATAATTCTTTTTTAGTGAAGTTATTGTCTTTGAGTTAAAATACTATCTTCATATTTTATGGGTTGCTCCATAAGAAAACCCCTTATGTTTGTGAATGAAATGAGTCATGTGTCATTATAGGAGGCATCAGGATATAAAGGTGATTCAGATGAAAATTATCATTATTAGTATCAATAAATAGTTGAGAACACTAGCGTAGGCCCTACCGCTCACTGAAATATATATATATATATATATATATATATATATATATATATATATATATATATATATATATATATATATATATATATATATATATATATATATATATATATATATATACAGGGTGAGTTTGATCGAATCTGCCATACGAAAAGGGGTGATAGAAGAGCCCAAGTGGAGTATAGAACCACCCATTAGCGGTGTCAATTCGTAACCGTAACCGAGTAATATTATATTTAAGAAAAATTTGCTGCCTTTGTTTCTACGTGTTGTTATCTTCTCTCGTGATTAGTAATTTAATAAAGTGTTACAATTTAATATTTAGAAATAAAATTTTCCTTTTCTTGAATAAATAAACCAGTACACTTACATGAAATAGAAAATTTAGAACATAAAAGTCTGACTTTTTGCTGGTTTCCATATTCTGGACAAAGTGCGATTTTCATACTGTTTCAAACAAAAGCCAGAATATCTGCTGAACTTGAAGCCCAATATGATTTTCTGTTGTATCATCTGAAAGCTAGTGAAATGGGAAAGTTTTTGGTGCATTTGACCGGTTGTAGCTCATACGGTTGTTTCTGAAATTTTTGACTGAAAAGTTTGATGAAATTTTATTTTTGAGTGTTTTCAGTGTTTGAAAGCTTGTAACTCACTGTGAAGTGCGACTATCTTGATGAAAAAAGTGTCATTTTAAAGGATTTTGTCTGCTCTTTCCAAATATGTACTTATTTTGTATGTAGGTCCGACAAGAAGTTCAGAAATTGGTCTTTTTCTGAAAATTTTGTTTTTTTGCGAATTTTTCTTAAATATAATATTACTCGGTTACGGTTACGAATTGACACCGCTAATGGGTGGTTCTATACTCCACTTGGGCTCTTCTATCACCCCTTTTCGTATGGCAGATTCGATCAAACTCACCCTGTATATATATATATATATATATATATATATATATATATATATATAAATACAGAATACAGAAATACATATAATTAAAAAACTGGGGAAGTTAAAATCCCAAAAGACATAAAAATACATGGAAATACATGAACATCAAAGCCTGTACAAAGTCAGCACAAAGCCGCTAAAAACAAAACAGCACATTAATATTGAAACAGGCAAATAAAATGAAAAGATGAAAACCAAAATACAAAAACGATGCCTTTTAGGATCGTTCCTGCAAGACCTTGACTCTTTTATTTTAAAAATTTCAATTACTAATAATACTCCTTTAGAAGCCTTTTGCGAATGGAAGTGGAAACTGTATTATTATTTTAAGGATTTTCTTCAGAATTACAAAATTAAAAATTTGCTTAAACTTGCTGATTTCACCCCACACATTAAAGAGCTTCAAAGTAATTTTATCATTGCCCCTATTGATAAAGCCGCTAACAATTTTTCCATTATTTGTAAAAAATTCTACCTGCAACTTTTAGATACAGAACTTGAAAATTCCTCAACTTTTAAAAAAGTTTCTACTACTTATAGCATTATCACTAAAAAAATTATTGCACTCAACAAAAAACTACAAATCAAAAACCACAAGATCGTCTTTCCATATATCACCATTTATCCTAAGTTCCACAAAAATCCTATAAAATTTCGTTTTATTACATGTGGATCCAACTCTTACATGAAGTCACCTGGTAAAATTTTTGTAAATATTCTAAACAACCTTTTTAACAAAATTATTGATGAAAAACATACTTGGATTATTAAAAATAACGCACCAGTTCTTGATTTCCTGAAAAATAATAAAATCGATTGTATTTTTTCTTTTGACTTTAAAGATCTCTTTACAAGTATCTCCTTATCCAGCCTTAAAGATGTTCTTCTGTCTTATTTTTACGACTACAGCATCTCACTTGGCATTAATGAAACTATATACTAGTTAAGGATTCCGGGCTGTTGTGCCGTGGTCTAAATGGCTTTAATCCATACGTTTCGATCGCAACTGCGGCGGTCATCTTCAGTGGGTGTCGTTGATTAATTTAATTAATCAACGTTGATTCAAATTAATCAACGACACCCACTGAAGATGACCGCCGCAGTTGCGATCGAAACGTATGGATTAAAGCCATTCAGACCACGGCACAACAGCCCGGAATCCTTAACTAGTATTTACTCCGGCCGTGAAAGCCTTCATTCTTACATTAATGAAACTCTTTGGCTTAATTTAATAAATTTTTGCATTTTCAATAACTACATATTTAACGGCGAGCATTGTTTTTTACAAATTAAGGGTATCCCACAAGGTTCCAATTTTTCTTCCGTTTTAGCTAATCTATACCTTCACTACTTTGAAAGAAACTACACTTATACAATCCCTAAATCATTCAGGTATATTGACGACCTAATTATTTTCAACTATCATTCCTTTTATAACGATTCTAAAAATATATATCCTACAGATCTTGATCTCGTTCACACTAATGATAATATTAAACAAACAGATTTTCTAGATTTGCACATCTCTATTACAGAATATGATTTGAATATTGACCTTTATGATAAAAGACATTCTTTTAATTTTCACGTTAATAGACTGATTACTTGGGAATCAAACATCTCTATCAAAGTTTTTCGCAATACCCTGATTAATGAAATCTGCAGGATTAAAAATATTTGTAACAAAAATAACTACATTCAAAAAAACATTACTCTTTTGAAATCTGCACTTCAATACAATAATGTTCCGTCATATTTTTATTCTAATTATCTAAAAAAAGCTGGGCTGTGTCCGGTCAATATACTGTAACCGTAACTTTTAGTTCCTACCTGCTGCATGCTTAGTTTTCAGTATCACTCAGATGTTTTTGTCTTCGGGATTTGTTCAGGTGGCTTTTTTACATTCCTCGTTCCTTCCGTTTGAAGGTGAGTTTTCTGTGTTTTCTTGGTTTCTTTCAAAGCTCTCGGGGGAGATAACATGTTTTTGGGACCCTCCCACATGTTATATAGAAAGAGCCTTTTCGAACCAAAGTGTGGTCTTCCCCCTGATGAAATGCTGCACTTTGGTTCGCTTTTGTATTTCGGTTTTCATCTTTTCATTTTATTTGCCTGTTTCAATATATATATATATATATATATATATATATATATATATATATATATATATATATATATATATATATATATATATATATATATATACCTATGTATGTAACTTGTATCTATGTACCATGTATGTCCTTTATAGACTCAAAAACTACCCGTCAGATTTCGCTAAAAAGTTTCACAGTTTGTTTGTGTCATCACTGGGCACATCAGGAGACCAATTAGAAAAAAATCTGACAGGTAGTTTTTTTTTTTAATTCCAATTTTAGTTCCAACTTCCACATAAAATCTCTAATTTTTTAAACTCTTTCCTCCATTCAAATCATTATTTAGTGCTTTATCTCAACTTCTTCTCAATATCTAATTTTGCGTTTGATATTGTCTTTGCTTCGCGCGGAATTTGAACTGAGGCTTGTCTCAACTCAAATAGCTAAGAAATGTTTATTTCGTGAGTATTCACGTTTGAATATATAATAGTTCTGTTTTTAATTTTTAAAAAGTGGAAATGCAGTTTTTTAGAAAACCATCACAGATAAATTAACACATTTAAGTTTGATTTTACGTTGTCCTTCACGCCAATTTAACTGACCACACGTTGTCACATAAAATACCTTCTTGGATTTTACATGTTGCAATTTAACCTGCACGACGCCTGGCATATCTACTAGTTAGACATAAAGCACGGCGCGTCAATCACTTATCCTTGAAACAGTCCCTAATGAAATCATAGAGCTACATGTGTCCACTAAGAATCATTTTGTAGCTAAGTACATGGAAGGAATTGGAAATTTCTCTTTAACAGGAAATCAACTTTTCTTAAAAACATCGAAAGAAACTTTCTTTGGAACTTGTACAGCCGATTAAAATTAGTAAGTCATTAAGCTTTTTGGCGCCAAGCCTAAAAATACCGGAGCTGGTCATTAGGAATTTAATATTGAATGGACCTGGTAATGTCTCCAAGAAGGGCAATGGTGTATCGTCAAGTCTTAATCGAGCTGATTGAAAGTATTTTTTCTGATTTTTTTTTCGATTCGATATGTAAATAGAAGGCAGCCGTCCCTAACAGAAAGACAACTTTCCTTGTAACATAGAAATCAACTTTGGATTAGGCTTTCTTTGCTTTATAAGAGGTATTTTGCCTCCAACTCGGCTAGTTTCGTATTCTATGCTGATGAGTGCATAGTAAGCACGAAACTGCAGTCCATGGATCAAAATAGCCGAGCCCGCGGTGTATTGGATAATATAGCCCATTTAAGTTTGTAAGTCATTTTGACTGGAAGTTCAAAAATACCTGAGCAAGGCTTAAGATTTTAGCATTGAATTGACGTTGATATCTCAAAGAATTCTCAAGAAGGACACTGATATATTGTCAAACCCAAACCGAACTGATTGAATGTAGTATTCCTGCTTTTATCTACTCTTTGTGTAAATGCTGGGAAAAGTTGCTTTCCTTAAGAGGCAAGCAACTTTTCTTGAAAGCACCGAAATGGACTTCTTTGGAAGCAATACAGCCTACATTAAGGTTTTTCAATCGTTAGTCTATTTGGTGGCTCTTCCAAAAATACCTGAGCTAGTCTTAGAAATTTAGCATTGAGTAGACATGGTAATTTCTGAAATAATTTTTAAAAAAAGGTAAAATATCAACAAGCTTATTCTAGTTTCATTGAGAATTTTTTCAAGCTGGGTGAATTCGCAATCATCATTATTTCTCGGATTGAGTTTCACTTTTACCAACAAGTCTACCAGCTTCAAAACAATCCAACTTTCAAGGGAACGAGAATGTGACAAGCAGACAAAGAAGCCTTTGACAAATGAAAATCAGCAGCATTGGGCTCCCAATTTTCCAGCCCCGCATCAGGTTATCTAATTATCTCCCCATAAATTCCCAATCCCACTGCATAAAGACTTATCTCACACCATACAAGCGTCCCCAAATATCCGTTAAGAAGCATTTGCACGTCGCAGCCGAAATTTCCAGCTATAACGGGGGGTTATTTACCCGGTTGAATGCAAATGTGCTATCCTTTCTTTTTCCCTTCTCCCATTCCTTTTCTTTTCTTCCGAGCTTAGGCATTAGTATGCGAAGCGAAATTTTTTTATTATGATTTTTGTTTTTGTAATTTTTCTTTTCTCCGTTTTTCTATTCTTCACCGCGATAGGGAGACCGTGTTTCCGAAAATGAGCCGACTTAAATTCAAATCGCTTGGAATAAATTTTCCAAGCTTTTTCTTTCCCGCCCTTTTCCCCTTTTCCCACTGTACTATGGCGTCGTCACGTTGGAAAGAACCGGAGATATAAAGCAGGAAAAAGACCCAGGAATTGAGGATCCAGGAATATATTCTTTACCTTCTTCATCCACTGTGGGATCTGAAATTTGTGATGTGGTTAACTCGGTGCAGAAACTTTTTTTTTTTTTTCTCCTGTCTGAGTTTTCTGCTTGGGTTGCTGGTGAAAGTTAATGACGAGTATGATTTCTTTTTCCTGGTGATTGTCTAGTCGTAGCCTATGTTTGACTAGGCTATGCAAATGGATGGAAAAAAATGTTAGACTCGTAGTTTAATGGAAACAACAAGCTGGATGTTTGTTTGAAACTTGTGAAAGAGTTTCTTTTGCTAAAAAATAAATGGGGTTGCTCTGGGCGAAAGGAAAAATATAGAGGTCTTTCTGCAATTGAAAAAGTTGGTGGTAAGTGGAAGATATCTTTGAAGATACTGGAATTATTCTGAACATAAAAACTGATAGACAGAACTACAGAAGTTTGAGTTTGGTTTGTTTTTAAACTTTCTACAATGGCAAATTACCTTTTACTTTGACTAAACATGCTTACTAAATGCGTCTGATAAAGTGCTTTTTTTTTTTTTTTCTGTAAATGTTTTTTGTATGATTGCAAGTCCTAACCTTTGTAGAAAAATTTGTTTTTGTATCAGCTTTTAAATCTTACGCAAAGAAAATTAAGTATGACTTTGAAATTAATTGAACGGAAAACTGCATTAAAGAATTTGATATCGTAAGGTAAATTATTTCAGAAGGCGTTGTTTCAAACATAAAGACAAATATTTTATGGTTCAAAATTTTCCGGATTTTAGAACTACAGTAGTTGCCGCTTATTAAAATCACATTTGTGCCTAGGATATTTGATTTCACTGAGCGGCTGATTTTATAAACCGACATATAAATAAATACAAAAAAAAAAAAGTTTTAAAATGAAAACAAATAAAAAATAAATTAATTACTATTATCTATATTCAAAATTAAGTTAATTAAAACACAATTCGAATTTAACTCATATGTAAAAAGTACATTTTGAAAATTACACAAGGGTTTTAAAATATTAACTCATTGTTGTTTGAGAAAAAGAATAATAAAAAAAAATCATTCTTAAATCTTGAAGTTTATAGGCATGTTTTTCTAACGAAAGATTTTATACTCAAACTAAATGATATGAACTGTCAACCTCTGTTTTCTTGAGGAAATTCTGGTTTTATTCACACAAGAAAAAGCGTGTTTTCTGACGAACATACTCTCTAAAAACTTGATTTTATAAAACGGCGCTAATGATTTTATTACAGGATGGTTTTAACGTGTTTTGATATAGTAGTAGTTCTGTTCTTCCACATTTTCTTTTTTTTAAGCGGCTGATTTTATAATCCAGTGGTTTTATTAGTGGCGGTTACTGTGTTTCTTAAAAAAAGAAAACAAAAATTCATCTTGAACTTTGATACCTTGAATTATGTTTTTCACTATTTCGAATTGCTATAGGCGTGTGTGCAGGACACAGAAGTACGGGCAGATGGAGCACCGTTTACCCCCCCTCCCCCCAAGGGCAGGCTTTGAGTAAAATCTGAAACCCAATCCACACGACTAGGGCTGTCAGAAATGAAAATACATAGCAATTCCACGCTGCTCAAGAGTAAAAAAAAAGTTGTTTTGAAAATTGCGTACATTAATTATATTCCCTTTGTTTCTGCATGGTTCAAAGGATTTGCACGTTTTTCGCCCTTTATTATAGGAATTTTAAAATATGGTTTTCAATATTTTAAATGGAACCATTATGTGCCATAATTTCTTAAAGTATCAACTTTCCAAAAAAATGTACGCTGAAAACAAAGAGTTATACCTGTTGCTTGAGAGTACGGTCAACGCTCTAAATTTCCGGGCATAAAAAGCAAATATAGACTTAAAGATATATTTTCCCGCGTGTGCATGTGGATTGAGTAAAGTACAATTGTTTCAATGACTCAAAATATATGATAAAAAGATTATTAAATGAACTGTAGTTGAAAAACAGAGCATTTTTCATTTTGCTTATCAATTATTCAAATTTTCTTACTTGCAGATTTCTAGTTCTATGGTAATAAAACAAAAGTAATTAAAACATTCTCAAAATAAAAAGTAAAAGTGAAAATAAAATAAAATAAAATATTAAAAAAAATAGTTTAAAAGAAAAAAGAAACAAAACTGAAAAAAAAAAAGAGAATGAAATTTTTAAAGAGCAACTGGGTTTATTTGAGCATACGTCATTTCATAGAATGTACTGGGAAACATATTATACTTTTAAAAAGTTGACAAACATATGTACTACAACATTAGCCATATTTAAATCCCTTACCGAAGCTTAACACAATCTGCCTAACAGTATAACAATTCAAACAAATCTGAAACAAATATTAGTATCACGAATTTAACATTTGGCTTCCCAGTGCAAATTATTTTAGAACAGATAAATAGTAATAAGAGCTGCATTGTAAATTGCATTTAGATGAGTTTATTTTCGGTTTGGTAATGTATGGAATGATATTGAAGAACATAATCCATTGCTTCTGACTATGGACTTGGAATTTTGTGCGGTTTCATTTACTGTGGACTAGATTTATGTATGGTTAATACAAAAGTAATTGAGTTTCTGAGCTCGTGTTTGTTTCAAATGTATGAATAATGTTTGTATAGAATGAAACAGGGCATTCAAATTAGATAAAGACTAATAAACTGTGTTTAAAATTAAGATATGAGAATAAATTAGAAAGGGTAGTTGGTTTCCGTTATAAGGACGAGAAATTAACTTCACAATAAAGAAAACAAATCTAACTGCGTTAGAATACCGTACAGTAGTATTAAAAAAAAATACTTAATAGAAACAAATTAAAATTTTTATCATAAACATAAAATAAATTAAATGTTTAATTACATTTTGCAGCATTTCAGTCCCTATGTGTTTTTTACTTTTGTAGTACTGTTCACGTAATTTATCTTATGTACGCTATTACTTACAATCGGAGTCGGGAATTGAAGACTTCAAAATCAAAGAGTAGGAGTCTGTCATTTTTTCCTCCTAGTCAGCATTTCTGCAATGGCCGCGGAGTCAAAGTCGGAGGCGTCTAGTTGGGGTCGACGGCCTAAATTTCTTAGAAGTCTGTAGATTTTTAAACCAGCACAACATCCCTGGTTTAAAAAAAAAAAAAATGCCCTTTGCGTTTAGTTCATTTTAGCGCTGCCTTGTGTCAATGTCTACAAGATATGGTATTTTGATTTTAATTTCTAACTGTTCTTCATATTAAAACCAAAATTGAGAATATATCCACGATTCCACAATTTCTGGTGAAAAAAAGAAGCTTTCCCTTTTATCATTACTGTTTAACTTTTTTGAACTGTCCAAAAAAGCCTTCAAATAGCAAAAAAAATCCTATACATATTCTTCATCGAGAGTTTTTTGAAACAAAGCTTGTTTGAAGGATATCCGCCTTTAAGTTCAGGATCTGTATTTATCTTAAATTTCTATATACGCGCTAATGCTAAGATTTGTTTGATGTGTTCAAAATTGAACGAAAAAGTTTTTAAATTAAACAGTAAAACTATAAGAACGAGATGTCTTCACCAAGACTTTTCGAAAAATAATTTTGTTTTGATTGGACTGTTTACTTAAAAGTTATAATACAGGGACAGACAAACCGGCAGACGGACACACATTTTTTCAATCACAGAACCTTGTTTTCCAATTTTTATTTAGACGATGTTTGGTTAATTATTTTATTTATTTGAATTTTTTTGTACTTTGCGATATTTTTACCATGCTATAAGCTACCTGTCAAGTCCTTTTTTCATTAAAAAAATGCATTTTTATAATTATTTTCAAAAATCAATAATCCTTTCACAAATTCTTTTTTAAAAGTATATAAAACCGGAGAGAGTTTTTGTTCTTATTTTAAAGGAAAACAACACAATAAAAAATTATTTAAAGCTCAATACATTTTTAAACATTCCAAGAAAAGGAACTAATAAAAAACTACTGCAAAAAATATTTTCTATATTTAAATCCGGAAAACATTTACTCCAACACTCTGTTTCGCGGCAAAATTACAAATGGTAGAAATTAGAAAATAATTAACTGAAGTTAAAACCGCCCGGAGCGAAGTATATTTACTTTTCCCGAATCTATAAATAGTACAAATTAATATGCGATGAGGAAAACTATTGCTCAAAGTATGTAAATGATAGCCCTTTTATAGTTATTAACAGATTTAATTATCTAAATGTTGCTTAACGTTGCGTCTAAGGTTTTGAGTTTACTAATTAAGTTTATATTTAAAATGAAGCCCAAAAATTGTTAATTAAATTGTTTATTCGTAATATCTACTGACGATAATGTTAGAAACATCTCTGTTAATTAAAAAGCCTGTCTGTAAGACTTAGTTTCCAATGCAATAATTAGTGGAAAAACGTGTTCAGTCTGATAGTATTTTTAATTAGACATGCACTGCATTAGAATAATCTAGTTAATTTATGTTATTTTCAACACATATGTGTGTGCGAAATATACGTGAGGTATAGTTAATAATTAACATTTTGCAGTTTTTCACTCCTAAAGCTGGGTTTAAGCCCATTCTTTTGTTTTGAATTTAATTAATATATCGTGTATGTGTTAATATTTTGATTTTTGAGAATCATTAAGTTATTTGCAGTAATGAACTTACCTTTGATATTAGTAACAGTAAACATTTTGTCTCATTAATATACTTTGACAACTAATGAAAAGTTACTTTTCAAAGGACATTTGGTTTATAAAGAAAAGTCTCTGTTAAAGCATTAGCTTATTTAAATTATTGACAATATTTTAATTAACATCTTTAATTTGTTTAAATATTGAGATAACCATTTATTGTTTGCTCGAACCATTTGCACAAATTAGACATTTTAACGTATATAATAGCTTATTGTTCCCAGAAAGTTAAACTCTGTCTTTAATTTTTATGTATTTGAATATAATGAGCCATTATAAAACACAGTGTAAAGTATCAACTCTCAAGAAAAAATTCTTGTATTCAAAATACTGACTAGTGCACGTTGCGGTATTACACCTGCAACATGTACAAATCATTATTTTTCAGAAATGTATTTTTTTTTTTTAAGTTGATACTTAACCCATTAATGCCTGACATTTTTTTTCCAAAGATATTTTGTATACTGTTTACAGACAGTGTTTTGTATACTGTTTACAGACAGTGTTTAATGGACAGGAAAAATAATTAAAAAATTATAATGTAAAAAATAATTTTTTTATTAAGCAAAGAAAAATCGTCCCTTAAAAGTTATGATAGACCCCAGAGGGTACATACTTTTTTTACTAAAATTTTTTTTCTGCCTGTGATATAATATTTAAAAAACACTTTACAAGAAGAACTAAAATCAGCAAGAAACATAAACTGGGAAGCTGAGAATAACTTTGAAAACTTAGCTTTTTGTTCTTGAGATTGTGAGCGATGTCATTTTTGATAAAGATCATATTAAAACTGCTACAGAACACACTTTACAATGGTTATGTGCTGCAATCTGTTAATAACAAACTGAAACAAGCCCAAGGTACTAATTAAACACTATTATTTGGTTAAAATGTTCATTTTTGGGAAGTTCACACCCTTTTTTGTACCGTCCCTAAAAAGGGACGCTAGGCATTAACTGGTTAATATACAAAGTTTTTCTCTATATTCGAATGTATTACAGTTAAAAGTCACAGTTTAAAATTATAGTAATGAAGAGTAATCGCAGGGTGACCATTAGTTAACGCTCAAGGTAACTAGTGACCAGGGTGACCAGTAATTAATGCATTGATGCTAAAAATTTATTTCTCGAAAACTACCGATTCTACTGCAGGAATAGTTTCAATATCCAGGTAAATATCTATTTTAACTTACATATGCTTAAATTCTTGTTGAGAAGGGTTTTCTGACAGATTTTTTTTTCAATCTCTTCACCACATTTACTTTAATTCGTTTTACTTTTAATTTAACAAATTAATAAATTTACATCGTGTAAATGGTGGCACACCATATGCATGTTCCTGATTTGACCATCTTAAGAAAAAAAAAATACATATGCAAACTAATGATCCTCTGTATTATATTACTTTTTCATATTATATATAGTTTTGATACAATGTTTGACAATTTTCTTTTAAGAACAAGTGAAGCCATGACATTGTCTTAACAAAGAATTCTTCACAGTAATTTTTCCCCGCAATATCTTTGTAAATGCTTTGCATCATTGTTTAGCACTGTATTGCTCTCTTAGAAGTAACAATAATTTGCCGATAATAGTTTTCACTGTTACAACCCAAGTAGCACACTTCGTTTTTTAAAGGTTGTAAAATGGTTATTAACGTTGTAACAACGGATTAAAAACGTTTATAAAACGTTTAAACGTTTTTTGTGCTACCTGGGAAGGGATTTAGAAACGTGTCCTACATTTAGAATACCATGTTCCAAAAATGGCCCACAAGATATATTTTTACAACTATACGATTTTAAAAAAAATTACCTTGCAAAAAAATTGCACTTGATATAGATACGTGAAAAATTTTGCCAAATACGTCAAAACAGAAAAATATGAGAATTCATGAAATCTTAATGTGGCCACCTTTTGGCTCATTTAAATTATCTGTTTTTTTTTTTCGCTAGGAAAGAAAAGCGTTTCCGTGTTTTCTGCAAGAGACAAAATTCAATCGACGATGTTTTTACATTCCAAGAAAGTTTTGGTTATGAGCGTCGAAATAATATTCAACAATCCGATACACACTATCAATTTCCTGTATACTATTAAATCGGAAAGTTTTAAGGTTTCAAAAAATGACAAGGATTTGTAGAATACTTTTTGTGCCACCCGCAAAATGGCCAACCATTCAAAAATATATCCATTAGTTCTGGATGGATATACCACTCACCATAAAATTTTATATAAATACATTACGCAGCACAAAAGAAACCATTTTTTTTTGTATTTGCGACTATAAACGACTGATTTAACTCAATAGCTAAAGGAATAAAACACATTACCTTTTTAAAGGATCATTAATTCCAGAGAATGCCAGTCAAAAAAAGATTGATTTTTTTAAAAAAACGCTCCTCGTATCGATGCCTATTGAAATGAAACTTCAATATAGCTACTTTACCATCAACAACAGTTTTCTTCTGCAAGTCCTTGTAAAATATTTCGACTCGCTGCTTTGTTTATGACAAGAATTATTTGAAGTGTAACACAATTTCGAAGATCTTTTTACGCACGTTTTAGAATTAAAAAAAGGAACTCTTAGGGTCGTATTATTTTTTTCCCCTTCCAGGAATGGCGCAATTTCTCAAGCCGTCGTAGCTTTTTATGGGCTCCTGAATCTGTTGCTACTTAGATTTGGTTTTTTATGAGCTGCTTTACGCGTCGCCGCCTGTTTCGCGTATTGACCTTATGACTATTATTAAACCTCCTACTATTTAGACCATTACTGATGGCAATGTAGCGGCACTGTAATGGAGAAAGAGAAAATGGCGTTTTCCATGTTCGTCAAATTCAACGAGCAATTTCTCTTCGGTACTACTGGTGTTGGTAGGAAATGACGTCAGACGTGGTAGGTGTGCTTAACATTAGCTATGTTGTGTTTTAAAAATTTAGTTGTTAAACACACTTATATCGTGTTATTTTTCAAGGAAATAACTTAATATCCATTCTATTTTACAAGCTAAATTAAAAGTTGGCACTTTTTAAAAGAGAAATGTTTTTTTATCCTTTTACTGTAAAACAAGTTGGAACACGTTTTTGCATACACACTTAATGCTTAACACTTAATTTTTTTTTTTCAATGAAGACGTTGCATTTTCCCCCCTTCTCTTAAAATTTTTTTTTTTTTTTTTTGCAACTTACAGAGAAAGATGTCCCCTGTTTCAGGCAACAAAACTGTTTATTTTTAATAATTTGTTTATTTATTTATTTTCGAAGAGTTTGTCTACAGGCGAACTGTCCTAACAGGTTTACGATCCCCATTTTTTAGAAAGTGAAAGTTATCAGTTTTTATTTCTTCTGAAAATAAAGTATATATATATTATATATATATATTGTTTTCATTTTATTTTATAGATGTGTTTTTTTTTTTTCAATTTTTTTTTTTGTTTTTTTAATTTATTAACTAATTTTTGGAAAACTTTTCTTTTCTTTTATTTTTTTAGCTAAGAAAAGTTCACATGTACAAAAATAAAAGAACTAAAAAGTATCTCAGAGAAAGAGGTGATTCAAGGTTATTTTCAAAAACTTCGTGGAGTTGAGAGTCTTCAAAAACTGGGCAAAATGTTTGGTATCATCACGACAAAAACAAAATTACGAGGGTAAAATTGCAATTTAAACTACGAGGGTTGTTTTGACTTTCCAGATCCCAAGCAGGGGTCTCCAAGTCTCTGCTTCAGTTCAGGGAACACATGTAAAGTCATTTGGTGCTCGGTCGGAACTTAATGGTGGGTGTTCAAAAATGTCCCATTGAATGCATGAAATTGCTGGAGGGACCGTTGGGTTACACGAGCGCTATGATGACGGACGAGCTTTGGGGCATGGCAATGACCGTTCACCCTGCTTGGGGTCTGGTAAGGCTTCGGGCTTCCAAAGTGGCGTGGAACCCAAACACACCGTCACAACTCACTTCCAATCATTGGCGGCAACATTCTACGAGGAGGCTATTATAAAGCTTGTTCACAGATATAACAAATGCTTCAATCGTCAAGTTGATTATGTAGAGAATTGTACCTTATTTTTGATAAAAAATATTTTTTATTTGAATCCGTTTATTTTTTATAGCCGAACGGAGGTAGAAAAAAAAACAACCCTCGTAATTAATTTCAATGTTTTAAAATGCGAAAAAATAATCTAATAAAAATAGGCATGCACAACAAATCGAGTGAATAGTATTCCAATAGAAAAGGAATCCCCAATTACGCCTTTGTTGTTTTTCTACCTATTTCTTTTTTTCAGCGAAAATAGACAATGTCTATGACTTTATAGTCTCTAAAATGTCGCCCCTACCCTACAGAAAGGTGACTCAGACAGTCCAAGTTATATAGTGTGAATGCTTGCATGTTGTATTTTTTTCTTATTTATTTCAGGAAAAGCGTTTATTTCCTGCTGCTTGAAAATTGACAAAAAGATACACTATTTAATTAGCTAGTTAAGCAGCTAAATTAAAAATAAGATAAATCGCTACCCATATTTAACGAAAGTAAGTAATATTATCTGAAAATAATAGATAGATTGATCAAGAAGACACATTCATATTTATAAGATTACGCAAAATATTTGCTAACTAGAAATTTTTAAAATTATTTCCTGAAGAAAAATATATTCAGCTGTCTTATATAGTTGCCCTAAATATATGGCCCTGTTTAATCAATGAACTTTTTTTAAACGGCAGTTAACTATTACACTAAACTAGCATATATAAATTTATAATTCTGAAAGATAAATGTTATTCCGCAAATACTTTATATGATAATATTGAAGCTACTGAAATATTTCATACATGCAAATAGCCTCACTGTCAGTCGGTTTCTATTTCTTCTTCTTTAAGCAATATCCAAAATGAAAAATATAACCGAAAATGCCATCCATGGGGGGACCTGATCTTTTAAATAAAGTTCGCCGAAGACAATTCTCTACGCTTTCTGAATATTAGGTACCTTTTAACTTGACGGATTTCTAAACAGAGTCCCATTTTTCGGATACCTGACAAAAGGCTCACAGCTAGATCACGTCCGTGCTACAAAAGCTACGAACTTCCATCTAAATCCTCTTGTTTGCCGATTGTCCGGTTTCAACGGAATGAAATTTGAAGGAAGATGGGGGTGGATGGGTAGGGGGAGGGGATGTGCTTAGATGGAGGAAAAGGAATTGTGTTTTAGTTCTGGAAAAGAAAGTCAATGTTTTCTGTCTCTGTGATGAATCATAAGGTTTTTGGCTGTCATAGGAAATAAGAGAAGACGATTGTTGCGTAGCGATTTGGTTTCGTGATGATTAATTTTTAATGCTTTACGGCTCCTTTTCTGTAAAAATTAGTTTCTTTAATCTGCAGTATTTTTCTGTTGCTGGTTCTGCTGAGTTATTCCATAAATTTAAAGTGAATCTGTCTCTCTGTTTTAAAAATTCATCAGGAAGGACATATAAGTTATCGAATTCGTCTTTAATTGGACGGATTTCTAAACCGAGTCCTATTTTTCGGATACCTGACAGAAGGCTCACAGCTAGATCACGTCCATGCTACAAAAGCTACGAACTTCCATCTAAATCCTCTTGTTTGCTGATTGTCCGGCTTCAACGGAATGAAATTTGAAGGAAGATGGGGGTGGATGGGTAGGGGGAGGGGGATGTGCTTAGATGGAGGAAAGGGGATTGTGTTTTAGTTCTGGAAAAGAAAGTCAACGTTTTCTGTCTCTGTGATGAATCATAAGGTTTTTGGTTGTCATAGGAAAGAAGAGAAGACGATTGTTGCGTAGCGATTTGGTTTCGTGATGATTAATTTACCTGGCAGTATTGTGAAGGCTACACCGATCCTGATCATAGCATTACGAAGCTGCCAGACTAGGTTTGCCCCAGTTATAGTTAGTAAGTTGGTTAAAAAAAATATCTAAAATGCTTGGCACGATGCATTTTTACTCCTAGCTAAATTTTTGAAGTTGAACCCTAATGCTTGTCTACTTGAAAAATTTTATTGAAAAATAAGTTTATTAGTTATAGAAACACAATCAATTCAAGTACAATATTAAAAATACCAACGTAAACGTTTAAATATATAACTCAAAACCAAAAGGATGATTTACGTCAAAGAAATAGTCAAGTTTAACATAAATGCGAGCACAAACACACGTCGTTACATATATCTGCGGCAGCACTTCATTACCCATTCTTTGTGTCTTGTCTTCTCCTCCAAAAATGCCTGTAATGCTTCCTCAGGTGAATGTTTCCGTATGCAAACGCGCTCAGTGACTCACTTAGCCTCTCAAACAGCAGAGGAAAGCGATGTCTTTGAAGTGTAACGTCATCCGAATGCCAAGAACAAAAGAAGATGGGCCCATGAAAATTACATATGGTCTCTCATCATGAGTTTTATTTCAAAGAAGTTATGCAAAAGATTTGCCTTGGTCTGTTTTGTCCTTCATTTAAGCTTCAATTAGAGTTTTCCAAAAACAGTTGCTTGAAAATTTTGATGAAAGAAACGTGCGGCAGGAAATAGTGTCAAATAAAAAGAATAAGTGGCTTACACATATAATAAGAAAATTTGAAATATTGTAAAGAAATATATATATTCATCTCTATATAAGGGCATACCTAACGTGGCAGTATTGTGAAGGCTACACCGATCCTGATCATAGCATTACGAAGCTGCCAAACTAGATTTACTCCAGCTATAGTTAGTAAGCTGGTTAAAAAAAAAATATCACAATGCTTGCCACGAAGCATTTTTACTCCTAGCTAAATTTCTAAAGTTGAACTCTAATGCTAGTTATTTGAAGAATTTCATTGAAAAATAAGTTTATTAGTTAGAGAAACACAATTGATCAATTCAAGTACAACGTAAAAAGACCTACGTACAACAAAGACCTTCGTAAATGTCTACATATAGTTCAAAACCAAAAGGATGATTTACGTCAAAGAAATAGTCAAGTTTAACATAAATGCGAACACAAACACACTCGTTACATATATATGTGAAGCAGCACTTCATTACCCATTCTTTGTGTCTTGTCTTCTCCTCCAAAAATGCCTGTAATGCTTCCTCAGGTGAATGTTTCCGTATGCAAACGCTCTCAGTGACTCACTTAGCCTCTCAAACAGCAGAGGAAAGCGATGCCTTTGAAGTGCGACGTCATCCGAATGCCAAGAACAAAAGAAGATGGGCGGAGATGGGTAATCAAATAAGCATTCATTCTCTCGTGGCAATGTATGTTCGCGCCCAAAAAAGAGGAAGAAAAAAAAAAAAAAAAAAAAAAGCAGATGGACGTGGAAAAAAGGAAGGAAGAAAAAATGAGCGTTGTGTTCAAAAAGCGGACATTTTGTGGTGGAGACGATGGAAGAAAAATGTAGCGTTGAAAGTGACAAGGAGTTTTTTTTTTTCTTTTCCCCTTTTTCGTCTTTGAAAGTTACAAAAGCTGCTCTTTCTCTCGCTTTCGCATGGTTTCACTGCTGACTCCTGGTCAATTTCATGGCCGGTCGGTTTTCCGTTTTCTGGTAGAACGGTTGTTCGTTTTGCGGCTTTGTGGGAAACTGGCTTTAATTTAGGGGAAAAAAAATTGTTTAAATAATTAAACCAGTGAAGAGTTGAATGAAGATTAGTATCTCTGTAGGGGGTGGTATAATTGAATTTTTGGGAGCTTTAATCATTTGGGAAAGGGCAGAGTAGTGTGTCGTTTGCAAAAAGAGTGGAGAATTAATTTCATAGATCAAAAATATTTCGATTATCTCCCAATTACCAGAATTAAATTTCATCTTTTCTTTAAAAACAACCAATTACAATTATTAAATTTTCATTCAATCTCATATTTAAGCAACTACCAAAATTTTGGTATGACAGCTATAAATAAAAATTATCAGTAATTCTATTGGTTTCACTCTTCACAAGTGACTCTACTGTCAAAATTTAAATGGCCATAAATTCAAATTTTACTACAATTTTTTGTTGTTTTTTTTCTAAGATAAAGTTATGCTGGAAATTTTTTTTTAAATATAATATTCTTTACAAAGGTAACAAATTTATGTCTTCTAGTCCCCCCCCCGCACCCCCTTTCCCATTGGAGAAGGAGCTTTCTGTCTTACGACGGCAGTACTGAAGTAATACGCAACTTATACACTGCAAAAAATAGACTTATCCCATTGGAAAAGGAGCTTTCTGTCTTACGACGGCAGTACTGAAGTAATACGCAACTTATACACTGCAAAAAATAGGCTTATCCCATTGGAGAGGGAGCTTTCTGTCTTACGACGGCAGTACTGAAGTAATACGCAACTTCTACACAGCAAAAAATAGGCTTATCCCATTGGAGCAGGAGCTTTCTGTCTTACGACGGCAGTACTGAAGTAATACGCAACTTCTACACAGCAAAAAATAGGCTTATCCCATTGGAGCAGGAGCTTTCTGTCTTACGACGGCAGTACTGAAGTAATACGCAACTTATACACTGCAAAAAAATAGACTTATCTCATTGGAAAAGGAGCTTTCTGTCTTACGACGGCAGTACTGAAGTAATACGCAACTTATATACTGCAAAAAATAGGCTTATCCCATTGGAGAAGGAGCTTTCTGTCTTACGACGGCAGTACTGAAGTAATACGCAACTTATACACTGCAAAAAATAGACTTATCCCATTGGAAAAGGAGCTTTCTGTCTTACGACGGCAGTACTGAAGTAATACGCAACTTCTGCACTGCAAAAAATAGACTTATTTTTACAGTATAATATTGGCAGCAGAAGTTCCAGTTTAAAACCACAAAATGCACGGTTAAACTGGAAAACTAGCAATTTTACAGTTTAGTACTATAAAGTTAGTAATTTTACAGTTATTGCCGTAAAATTTAGCTGTATTATACTGTAAAAACAACAGTATTGTACTGACAGCAGAGGTTTCAGTTTAAAACTGTAAAATGCACGATAATAAACTGTTAAATTAAAAATGCTACAGTTTATTAATATAAAATTACCAATTTTACATTTTAATATTGTGATTTTAGTTTTAAGCTGAAACCTCGGCTACCAGTATTATTCTGTAAAAACAACAGTTTATTACGAACAATTACCAGTCTCACATTTAAATCAACTCAACTACATTTATATCGATATATCTGTCTATCTATATATCTATACAGCCATACATACATACATACATACATACATCATGTTAGAAAGCAATTTCGTTCATCCGTCTTCTCACAACACCATGCTCTACTAAAAAAGCAATAAGCCAATAAGTTTTTTACCGCTGGATGGAAATGACGTTACCCATAAGAATACCTATCACGGAAAAAAAATAAATCAGTAGTATCTAATTATTTTTACCGCAAGAAAAAAAATCTATATTAAGATAAATCAATTTCCTAAATAAGGAAGAACTATTTAATGAAACGAGACTTTTTCTAAGTACTAAGCGAAAATAAATATTTATCTTCATGAACTTCACCAACCCATTTTTCATAAGATAAAGCGGATGGTAAGTAATTTAGTTAAGTCTACGACGGGCGAAAAATGTTTTCTTCAAATAAGATTTCTTCCGTAACAGGTTTCTGCTTCAATGGTTTGACAGCATATATTAAAAATAATTAAGAAACAGTGATGTTTTTTTCATCAACTTAGTAATAGAACACTAATAATTCTGACTATGGAAATTAATTTCAGTTTCAAAATATTTACACAGGCGATACTTACCTTATTGTAGATTTTTTTTGAAGGAGTTCTTTCTTTTATCTTCTTATCTGTTCTTTTCTATGGACTGATAAGCTGTACCCATCGAGTCTCGTAAAACAGTAAATCGTCTAATCATATCCCTAAAGGGGCAACAATAACATCATGTTGCTGGCAGGGGCGTCCCGAATTACAATTTTTGGGAGGAGGGAAAATTATCAATTTGCCGAATGAAGTTCCAAATTTACCGAATGATAAAATACAAGCATGTACATTGTACACATGTCGCTCATGCATAACATTTAGTGAGAAAAAACATTTTAAATCTTTTAAAAAACAATTCTAAAAAATAAAAAGAACAATTAATCTCAATGTTGTAAGATTGTTTTCAAATTGCTGAATCGTTAGCAAAATGTGCCGAATACGGAAATTATTGGGAGGTCACAGTGACCTCTCGTGACCTCCCTTCGAGTTGCTCCTGGCTGCTGGTGTAAATGTGCTTGTCAGCACTTGGCTCGTCAGATAGGTTCACACATATTCAATGCATATAAAACATAATTTCGCAGGGCTTTAAATTATTCTTGTTGATTCAGGGCTGCCCCCTCCCCTTTTAATATCCTGCCAAATTCGCTAATGAAATCCAATATTCGAACACGGATTTAAGATTTATTTAGAAATTTTCTCCCGTAACAGGATTTTAGATCTATGAAATAACATATTATTCCTGAATTTATATCTATTGAAAAAATGAACGATATTAAATTCTCATTATTGATACTGATCGCGGTGGGAAGCATTCAAACAATTCTTAGACTAAACTGCTTTGTAATGAGTTTCGTTTACCCATATAGCATAAAAGTCAAGGCTAAACAAAAACAAAATTAGGTACATGTTTATGGCAGTACGCATACACAAATTTTTATTGCAATGTGTATCGTTATCAGATTGAATTACACAGAAAAGTTTTCCAATAATCCTTTCGGTAAATAACAAAACAATATTACGTCTTCAAATAACGAAACTACTGCCAACTTCTTGCCAAGGACAAATGAACTAGAGAACCATCCTCAACCAATATAAGACCTTCTTACGGCATCGATTAGATATGTATATTATCCCGAGATTAAGCATAGATTCTTACATCCAGTTCACCAAAAACCGAAGCTAAACAAAAACAAAATCAAATACATGTTTATGGCAATACGCATACACACAGATATACGGAAATATGTATCGGAACTAAGTAAAATTACACAGCAAATTTTTCCGATAATCCTTTGGGTAAATAACAGAACATTATGTCTTCTAAAGCAAATGCACCCACAGCTCGATCATAGCATCCTAAGACTGCAGTTTCGCCCTTATTATGGGCTCCTCAGTTAGGAATAGCCAATGATCGAGCTGGAGGCAAAAATCCTCTTATTGTAGCTAAGATAGCCAACAAACCATAAAGTGAATTTATCTTACCAGCGAGCGTCCGCAAACTATGGTGCGGCTCAACTCGAAATTTGAAGGCAAAAGCTGGGTAATGTGAAATGAGTTACCGCCCGTAAGCTAGGGCTGAGGCAGAACTAAAGCAAATGCACCCACAGCTCGATCATAGCATCCTAAGACTGCAGTTTCGCCCTAATTTCGAGTTGAGCCGCACCATAGTTTGCGGACGCATCGCTGGTAAGATAAATTCACTTTACCAGTTTGTTGGCTATCTTAGCTACATTAAGAGGATTTTTGCCTCCGGCTCGATCATTGGCTATTCCTAACTGAGGAGCCCATAATAAGGGCGAAACTGCAGTCTTAGGATGCTATGATCGAGCTGTGGGTGCATTTGCTTTAGTTCTGCCTCAGCCCTGGCTTACGGGCGGTAACTCATTGCACATTATGTCTTCTAATTGCGAAACTACGGTCCACTTCTTGCCGAGGACAAATGAACTAGCGAACCACCATAGAGACTCAATATAGGACCTTCTTACGTTATCGATGCTCGTTTATATTGGTATATTATTCCAAGATTAAGCATAGATTCTTACACCGAGTTCACCAGAAATCTAAACTAAACGAAAACAAAATTAAGTACATGCTTATGGCAATACGCATACACGCATATTTACGGGAATGTATCGGAACTGGTCAAATTACGCAGCAAATTATTACGATAATCCTTTGGGTAAATAACAGAATATCTTTGAATAGCGAACTTCTTGCCGAGGACAAATGAACTAGAGATCCATCCTCAACCAATATGAGACCTCCTTACGGCCATCGATGCTCCCTCAGATATGTATATTATCCCGAGATTAAGCAGAGATTCTTACACTGAGCTCACATTTTTCTCATCGAAGAATGTAATGAAAATATTCCAATAAGGTGGAAAACGCTTTCTGGAGCGCCCCGGCTATAAATAGAACACCCGAACACAAACATCAACTATACCCTTCATACTCGGCAATGAATGCCCGGAATCTTAACGTTGCTCCCGAAATTAATGATTCCTCTGATACGAACTCGTTTGGAAATGATTCGGATGCTAGGACAGCACCAGGTCTGTTTACAAAAGCTGATGACGGGAGGGACTATTGGAATGTAGAACAAGGTACTTAACGGGAATCGGGGAAGGGATGCGTGACCTAAGACTTTCCGGTGGCGTTTACTCTAGGATCCAGGGTACTGGTGTCCAGGAGGAATCACATTCCGCTCTCAGGACTCTAGGACTTGGGAAGTGAGCTATCTCTGAATTAGACTGGAGAGTAAATATGGTTTGAAGAAAAGGAACTCATTAGTTTTTGGAGACAAAGTACTTTCTCGAAAAAGTCTTTGTGTTCTGAGTGTGATTTGCTTTATAAACGATTTGTTTAAAAAATTGCTTTAATTACTTTGGGAATTTGATACTCTTTCTGGGAAGGAAGAAACGATTATTTATATATTTCATGACATCATGTCAAAAAATGCGTTCAAAGGCTGTAGCTCTATTCCACTTCTTTAAAATTTGATATTAAAATTTTTCATTTTTGATCCATTAAATTCAAGTCTTTAGCTTTTATTTAAAAAAAAAAAGTTTAGTTTCATCTACATAGATCCAGCAGAAGATATTTGTACGTTTCTTTATTTTTGTTTATGCCCGATGCCTAGGAGATCCTATAGCACTTACAGTTTTGAAGTTCGGTAAAAATTCGATTTTACCTCGAAGCCTGCACCTCGAAGTGATTTTTCTAAATTTCGAAGTAGCTGTTTTTAGAAAAATACTTTTTAAACAAAAATTTCTCATATTTTAGATAATAGAGAAGAACATTAAATAGTGTCAACAATTAAGTTATATTTTATTAATAGGTATTGAACTACTTTTTCCCGTGGACCTTCCTATGACATACACTAAAATGAAAAAAAAAAAAAAAAATTGCCAACGAAACTAAGTAAACAAAAATGTAAACAAATACACTAAAGTGAAACAAAATATTAAAATTAAAAGGAATAAATTCATTAGATGATATTTAAGCTGGGTTCGCTGAAAAAAAAGAGAAGAAATGCAAGGTTTTTATGAGTACGTTATATACAATGCAATTCGTTTTCTCTTCCAAAAAAATAACTAACACACGCAGGGATAAAAATAAATTGCCATTTTTTTCTCTAACACTTATGGAGAATTTTTATAGCTAATAAAAAACTTAAATTGCTCGTAATTACGAAACTTCACATTTTTTTTCAACAATTAATTCATACTACTTGCTGCTTCAGTGCAGAAAAATTGAATTCCGTTAGCGTTTTACCAAATGAGCATAACGTGTCTTTGACGACAAAAAGGAACACTAATTTAATCATGCATGCACTATTTTTCTCGAAAAAAACTACGCCGAATTTATGGGTAGGAAAGCCATAAAAAATAAAAGAAAAAACAAACGAAATCATCTGCAGTTGCAGTCGAAATGACATCAAAATTGGATCCGGTTCAGAGGATGCCGAAGTTCCAGAAGCTATCGAAATTAGAGGTGTGTATATATATATATATATAGAGAGAGAGAGGGGGAATTTTATAGATAACGGTTGCCGATAGGTGCAACAACCCATGATTAGCACCAGGCTCTGGCTTTTTCCATTACGTTCGTCTCTATTTAATAAGAGAAAAAAAATGTTGCCAAATCTGTCGCGTTGAACGCTTTGATGAGTAAGAAAAGGAAGCAAAGGTTGAATTACTAGTACGCTTCAATGAAGGACTAAACAATTTCTTGAAGTGTGCTTTGTACTTCAAATAGACCACCCAAGAGCTTAGTGACAGGTATTTTTGCTCTTTTTCCGCCAGTAGCTTTATTGTGTTTAGACGGAAAACGGCTTGGATTTATTTTTATGTCAATATACATCCTGCCTGTAATGAAATATGCAATTATCAGTTTTGTTTGAATACGAAAACGCTGAGATGACTCATTGAATTTTGTTAATAATTGTGGTATGTAGATCAACGTCTCAGAGGAAATCTACAATCTGTGAAACAAAGCAATATGTTATTATACATCTTATTGACCAAAACTCCTGTTTCGTAATTTATTATTGTGAAGAACAAATACATTTTTTAAACCTACATTTAGTATTTTTGACCTACTACGCATTCAATTAAAATGAGAAACTTACATTATTGAAACGAATTATAATACTATTTATTTTATCTCCTCATCATGTTATTTCATTGTTCATTGTTTCGAAAAATGTGTAAAGAGGTAACTTTTTAGTTTTGTGGGAAAATATTAAATTGTTTTTTATTCTTCGTTTATGCAAAGAAATAGTAAAATGTGTAGGTAACTTCTGGCAGTAAAAAAAGATGTTTTACGTTAAAATGAAATATTTTAAATGCATGTGTTTTTTTTTTTCTTTGATTTTTGAAAAAAAATAAATGTTGTGCTCTGATGAACTTGTCCGATAGATTAAAAGTTTCTACTTTAATTGCATAAAGATTATTTTTATTCTCTCCTATAAACATATATATATATATATATATATATATATATTTTTTTTTTTTCTTTCAGATTTAGGACATATTTTTATGAATTTCATAAATAAGCACCAGACGGTCGAAATAATGTTTTAGAAATGCAAACATTACGAGACATAATTTCAAACCCTTGAAGACAAGTACAAAATCGAAGGCAGGAATTCAAGTGAAACAGGCGATCGCAAATTGCAATCGCTACTGGAAGTCGAATTACATTAGAACGTTTCTTGACAAAAACATCGCAACGTCAGCGTGACGTTTGCCTATGAAAAACGAGCTAGATAAAACGTCACAACCTACTTGGCGGATAAAAGGAGATCGCTGACTGCTTGTGAGCTCTTATTGGCTCCACCCGTAGTGACGTCAATGCCAAGTTAAGTTGCATTCTAGCAATTAGCATTTATAGCGATTGCAACTTATCTAAATTTGGGAATTTGCGATTGCAATGGTGGTGGAGCCAATAAGAGCTCACAAGCAGTCAGTGATCTCTTATTCGCCAAGTAGGCTGTGACGTTTTATCCAACTCGTTTTTCATAGGCAAACGTCACGCTGACGTCACGATGTTTTTGTCAAGAAACGTTCTAATGTAATTCGACTTCCAGTAGCGATTGCAATTTGCCTGTTTCACTTGAATTCCTGCCTAATGTGTATTTTTGATTGGCAGGGAACATTCATGCTCTCTGGAAAAATTGAAGTGAAAGTATTTTTTTTTTTTTTTGCAGTTTAGTTTATTGACGAACGTTGCAGATAAATATTTATTGGAACAATTTCCACATTATGTTGCATATAATCTATCTAATAACATCAAAAAAGAACGTTCCATTTATTGGTTACAATAGCGGTGTATCTTTTTATTTTAGTGATAGGGACTAATTTTCTTAAGAAAAATTAATAATGAATTTTTTTTTTTTCAAAATCTCTTATGTGGGTAAGATAATTTTAAGGATGCTGAAATAGTCAGCAGAATTAGTCAAATGAGTGAAATGTTTGTAAGAGGAGGGACGGTTCTCTATCTTGGAAACGTTAACAGCTTGCTAATATGTCTTGTGTATACAAAAACAGTTATTCGTTTAAATACTCGCTAGCGGACTCAATTCAAGATACTGTCATTTTTTTTTAAAGATTTCATCATTTAACATTGCGTAATGAATTATTAGATTTATTTCTGTCACTTAAATTATTTATTTATAGCTTCTCTAACATGCACGCATTCATTTCATATGAAAATGACCTTTATTTTATTTATTTTTTATTTTTTAATGCTAACTATAAAACAAAAATCGTTTTCAAATAAATTTTGATTTATTTAGATAATTGGTTTTGGCAACGAAATATGATAAATGAACTAATGGTTTTTGTAAAAAAATATTGACTTAATATTTCATTTAATATTTATTATAAAATATTGTATAAATATTGTAAAATTATATTATTTGCTATGGTTTAATAATTAAAGATAAAAAAATATATATAATACTTAGATACTCACATAAAATGAATTTGTACATATCAGAGAAGTTATAAATAAAGGATTTAAGTGAAATAACTAAACATAATAATTCATTATGCTACGTTAAAAGATGAAATCGTTAAAAAATTGAAATGTGTTCAGAATTAAATATACTTCTGTATATGTTTACTCTGAATGTGTTTATCTCTGAAATATATACAACAGAGAATTCTCATAGTAAATAGATACTGAATAGGGAACTTGTTTTTGCATGCAACATTAATATTTATGTATTCTCTCTTTTGTAAAACATTCCAAAAGATTAATTGTACTAAATTATTTTAATTTCGGATAAAATATCTTGAACATCCGCACACCAAAGAATGCTTTCTCATTAAATATAATTGCTCCAGAATGGAACAAATATACTTAAATTAAAACTCTACAAAAACTGACGGAACAAAATTTTCATCTTCCATACTCTTCAGAAAATATTTCGGGCATTTTCTGAGGAATATAATTGAGGATTCATTTTGATGTAATTTTACCTGACTCAACAATGCCATTAAAACCTCCATTCCACAAAACAGTGAAACAGTCTTGTTATTTCTCAAAAATACCTGATAACTAATACGATACGCCATTAAATTTATTTTTTAAAAAATCGAAGAAAAAAAGTACTCCTACTTTCACTACGAAACAAATGGAAGTGCATCTTAATGAGCAGAATGGAAAATACAACCTGTAATACAGCTTTCGCCTCACGATTCATTACTCTCTCTCTCTTTCTCTAAAACAAAGAATTCGAATATGTACATCTGACCTCCCTTACTTGTTTGGAATCATTACTGCAGTATATTGGTTAATTTAGGACTTCGGTTCCCAAGGAAGCGCAAAGCGACGGAACTTTTTAAACCCGTTTTTAGTTATAGTCGGCTTCGCTATTTTCCAGAGAGGAACTAAATTAACTCGCAAGATGTAACAATGAAAAATTCTTCGGTTGTAAAGTAGGAAGCAAATAGGATGCAATCACATCTGTGTGTAGAAAACAAATTGCCTTTTAATGATTCTTGGCTTGTAATGGAATATTTTCGTTTAGAGTTTAAAGTATTGTTTTAGAGAGTATTTAGAGTTGAGGCGGATTCTTTCTTTTAAGACTGTGCTGTCTATTAACGAAGAGATGAATTTTTTTAAAATCATTTATTTTTATTTATTTATTTATTTATTATTTATCTACGTATTTATTAATTTATTTATATATTTATTTATTTATATATTTATTTATTTATTTGTATATATTTTTTATTGATGTACGGTAGAAGTTTTCTTTGAAACATAATTTGTAAAAATTGTTGGTCATTAAAAAGAAAGAAAAAATATATTGTGAAAATCTCAGCAGCCTCTGTGTCTTTATTTTTCATTCATTCCTCATTGCATTTGGTCATAATCTTTTTCCTTTTCTTTTCTTTTATTATTTTCAATTTCATTTCTTTGCGCCAAATTCGTTGTTTCGCACCTGAATAGCTTAAATTTAAGGGCTGCTTTAAACAGATTTCGCTCATAATTCCGATTACAATAAATGTCTATGCTTCAGGTTGTATGTATCATAACCCGTTCCATTTTAAACAAACCATGTAAAATTCCTTATTTTAAATAGCAAGTCGTTTTCTACGAAGATCCTATGAATTTTATGCGTATTAGTTATGCATATTTTCTTGCAGTAATAAGAATTTTAATTGCAGCATTTTAGCTTCTTGCATACTTACGCACACTTATATTACTCATTTCGCATGCAAACGATTTCAAGCTATTACAAATTGCTGATAATGTTAACTAATTCGTGTCTTTATACGAGATGATGTCATCTACAGGATCTATTTATAGGATTAGTCATCTTTGTAGGATAATTTTACTCCATCTTCGTTAGAAAATAATAATAAAATTACAAAAAAAATACATACTTTCCAATTTTTCTGTTTTACAAATCCTGTGAAAGAAGATGTATTTCTATATCACAGCTGGATAGTTGTGCCCTTTAAAGTTAGCTCATACCTCCGATGTAATAAACATAATTTTAAAAAACTTACTAAATTTTATGTTTACATTCCTTTGATGGTTTATGTGTTTTTAAGCGTAATGGATCTTTTTAGGCTTAATTATATATGATCCCGGATAATGAAATATCCCGCTTATTATCATATTTTTTCGTGTCAGAATGGCGGGTTCGATTGTATATATTTGTATAAATGCTTCGTAAATGAACGAGCTTTGTCTTTTAGAATATCCATGGTAGTTCCGATTCGTTATTGCTTATGTAACACTTACTTGAAATTGTACATTTGCATTAGTCAACACTTCACGACGTTCTTCAATGGACAGCAATGTTTTCGCTTCCGAAAAACTCACTGTATCTATGAAGTTAGTATTTAATGTTTACAATTTTCCATGCACACTATTTTTTGAATGACACAATTAAGGTCAAAATTGAGAGCTGTTGTGGGAAACATTTTTAGCACAACACTTTCTTCACTGCTGCACATTATAATTGGCACTCATTTTCAACAGGACGTTTTCCTTAAATAGTTTTGGAGATCTAGTAAATGTAGCAATTTTGTGACGTTTTCGTAATAAATAAGCACCTACCTGATTTAAAAAAAAGAGTCAAATGGGATTATATTGCTTAAAAATTCCCAACGCTACCAACTCCCATAATACTATTTATTTATTTATATTTTTCTTACTCTTGTTTTATTTGTTTTAATTCATTTATGCATTTACTTTTATTAATTCATTTATTTATTTACTTCTTTTTTTTTAATCCCCACATAGTTAAGTCATTCAACTTCGAAATGTAGAAAAATTAAAATATTATTAAGAAACAGTAAATGAGACTACCTGAAATACGGAAATCAGCGGTGGCCACTTCCTCATACATGATCTTTCTTGTTAATGCTTCTTTTCCTATTTAAGTTTTTAATTTAATTTAATTTTTATTTTGTTACGACAACAAAGTGAAATGAGATTGAATAAATTTAATGTTTAAGTTCTGTCCAAGCTTTTGATCATAATACTTATTCTAATAGATGTTATTTATTTGAATGTTGTCATTTTATTATTCATTCTATTTTAAATGGATTAACTTTTTCTCGTAAACACCTTATAATTTTCTATCAAGATCAAGCTATTTTTTACTTATTTTTAAACTTTTTTAAATCAGTTCGTAACAGTGGCGTATCCAGGAATTGATTTTGGGGGGTGCACATCGAACATTGACACTGTGATGAGAATGGAAAAAAATCAAGAAATATGGTGAAACTTTAAAAACGCAGTATTTCGATTTAATTTTTTCTATTGAACGTTGCTCAAAGATTTTTTTTTTTTTTTTTCACAAAAATGAATATCATGCAAGAACAATAAGGCACGAGTACATCGCTCATTTTCCTCTTACATTTCCACAATTACAGAATAACAATTAGTTTTGCTTCTTATTGTCGAAAACAGAAAATAATATGACAATATTTCAGTGTCCATAAAGTATTTTTCATTGAAAAAACCTGAAGCATATTTGCATGAAGGTTACATGTTTTTTTCAAAATTTGGTGCCACCATTTTTTATAGTCTTGCAAAATCTTGGGGGGTGCATTAGTCCCTTGGCACCCCCCTTGGATACGCCACTGGTTCGTAACCTACATGGCAGCTCACAGGAAATCAGCCAAGGGGAAAGATTCCTTCGCCACCATATTCAATCCGACCAAATTATTATTCAGAACAACATAAATAAACCGATATTTTAATATACTGCTCTATAAGTACCCCTCACAAGAACAGCGATGTACATTAGAATTTTTTCACATTATCCACATCCTGGGGAGCAGAAGGAAAGACCTTCCTCCCTGCAGCTGCTTCTCCCATGGTCCCGAAAAACACTCTCCCCATTTACCCCCCTCCCGATAATTCTGTGTCGCGCTATTATCGGGACAGAAGTTTACTTTGCGGGCTTTTACGGCTACCAGCCAGCCACAATGGCACATTTTAAGACCGAAACGTTGTAATCTGTTCATCGGCTCGACACTTCCAAATTTGCACTTTCCGAGCCACTGGCTTTCCAACGTTCTGTCTTTTGATCGAACCCCCCCTAAAAACGTCCCCCCCTTTCACACCCCAATCAATGGGGGGAGGGGTCTGGCAGTGTCCGACCGTTCAGGCGCACTCGACAACAGTGCGAAAAGTGGCCTTATTGCAAGAAAGGCACATTTTTACGCACCTACCCTTAAAAGGGTCTAAATGGCGGGCTAGGTTCGGGTCTTTTTGAATGGAAAAATACCCCTATCTGGGGTGAGGGGGCAAATGCCCTTTTTTTTTTGGATAGAGTGCGGCGTGAAGTGAATGTGTGAAATATAAAAAGGTGTGGAAGAAAGGTAGAGCCGCTCCTTCGTATACATTTGGTCTTCCGACCTTCGTCTTAAAGATGTCTCCAAAGCAGAGGAAAATATACCACCTGTACTGTGTGGTACAAAAGTGCGAATTTCAACGGCCGCCTGGTGAATTAGGGAGTTTTGGTGATAGAGAGATCAATGAAATTGTCGGAAGAGACTTTGATGTATTGGTCTAGTTCGCCAGACAATGGCGCGGGAAGTCAAAAGTGTTTGATAGTACTTAATGCAGAGAGATGGAGTCGGAGCACAAAACACTTGTTGTAGTACTTCGTTACCCCTTAGTTCTCCAAAGATGTCTGCATTTGTTGCGAAAGAGAAGAATGTTCTGACAAATGGGCCAGGCTCCATTTTGTCATGAACAGAAATATTTTTTAATATTTCTGTGATCAACAATAGAGCGAGTTAGTGCGTTATATGCTTTAGTGTTATAGCTAAGTTGTAATTTGGAAAGTGTGGTGCATAGACGTGTTGGGATGCATACAGATGCTTTGAAATAGTTCTGTATAGTGATGTTCAGGTTAATTGAGCTATGATCTTGACAGCGTTTACCTGTTTTGGGGGAATTCAGTGAAAACGAAACATATTATTGCCGTATATTTGAGTTAAAATATTTTTGCAAAAGTAGTATGCATGTAACCCAACTCGATCCAACACAAATTACATAGATTGTGATTATTATTTGCCGATTACGGTTTCAATTACAGACTTGGGAAACTTTTTGTAAGGGGGTCAAATTTCAGTGCACTTTATTAGTTAAACGGAAGGAAAACAAAGAAAGTAAAATTTAAATCTTCTTTAAAATATCATACAATATTACTCAGTAAGTAATATTTTTTAGTATATTCTGTTGAATTAGCAATTTTAATAACAATTTACTATCACGAAAAATATATTTATAAATGGTCTACATGTAATCAATATTGGAATTATAAGACTCTTAAAAATTAAATTCTCAAATGAAATTCTCATAAAATTAAGTAAAATTTAGCATTTTTCATTCAAAAAAATGTTTTAAACATCTATAAATCTACAACTTTTTCTTATTTTACATACTTATTGATTAAAAATAACACAACCATTAAAATATAAAGCATATAGAGTAAATTATTCATGCAAATATTTTGGAAAAAAAGTCAGATTGCACGATTACAAGGAAAAAATGCGATTATTAAAAGAAAGATTACAATTATGATTACACAAGAAATACTTAATTAAAATTACGATTATACGATTACGAGTGTAAAATTTCCAAATTATAATTATCATTACGATTATAAAATATGTAATCGATTACACAGATTACGATTACGTAATTTGTGATTACTCCAATCCAGATATAAACAATTCCTAGATATAAGATAAATATTCATTTTCACTTTACTTTGGAGTGTAAAGAAAATAATAGTTTAAACAACTAAACCCAAGCGTACTTACCATACTTTCCATTTCTTTATTTATAGAGCTAATGTATCTACTTGAACAAATACCCATTTTTGCGTATACGTAGTGTTTTAGCAAGCTGTTAACATTTCCACGATATAAACAACCTCCTCTTATAAAACTATCACTCATTTGACTAATTCTGCTAACTATTTTAGCATCCACTCAAAGGCAAACATCACATCATCCCATTCACTCAATCATAGCATTTTTAGTTTATGGAATTCGTGAATGCGTCTGCCAAACCTCATTTTGATTATTTCGCTGCGGTTTCGGATGAAGTTTCTCTGTCTCAAAATCGCCCTCCTTCGGGGGGCTATAAGAGATAATTGGAATTTCGTTTTGAAAATTCATTGAAATTTCATTCAATGTGTGTTTTACTTAATGCTATGTAGTGTATGATAGTGCGATCCGAAAGTTTATACAAAATGCAAATACATGAATTAAAAGAAAACTTTCCAGCGAAATGCTTTCAAATTTTTACTGCAGGTAGACGATATGGTCCCAAATACGTGTCTGGAGTTTTTAAAAATATAACGAAAATCGGAAATTCAAAAAGTTAATTAATTTTAAATGAATGCCTACTTTTTGTATATACAAGGTGCTTTAGCAAGCAATTTACTTTTTCAAAATAAAAACCCATTCTTATATGTGTGTAAACCATGCCAAGATTTAAAATAAATATTTAATTTACTTACTTTGAAGTATAAAGAAAATAATAGTTTAAACAATTAAACCCAAGAGTGCTTTCTATACTTTTCATTTCCTTATTTGTAGAACTAATGTATCTTCTTGAACAAGTACCCATTTTTGCGTATACGTAGTGTTTTAGCAAGCTGTTAACAGTTCCACAATAGAAACAAGCCCCTCCTCTTACAAACTATCACTCATTTGACTAATTCCGCTAACTATTTCAGCATCCACTCAAAGGCAAACATCACATCATCCCATTCACTCAATTATAGCATTTCTAGTCTAGGGAATCCGTGAATGCGTCGGCCAAACCTCGTTTTCATTATTTCGCTATGCTTTCGGATGAAGTTTCTCTGTCTCAAAATCTTCCTCCTTCGGTTGGCCTTAAGATAAAATTGAAATTTCGTTTTGAAAATTCATTGAAATTTCATTCAATGTGTTTTTCATTTAATTATTCAATAAGGTAATATGTATTTAAAACGAATGCCCCCCCCCCTTTTTTTTTTGTATATACAAGGTGTTTTAGCAAGAAGTTCACTTTTCCAAATAAAAACCCCATTCCTATATGTGTGTGTGTGTGTAAACCATGCCAAGATTTAAACTACATGTTTAATTTAGTTTACTTTGAAGTTTAAAGAAAATAATAGTTTGATCAATTTGACCCAAGTATTTAATATTCTTACCATTTCATTATTAAAAGAGCTAAAATGTATTTATAAAGGAATACCTATTTTTGCATACACAAGACGATTTATGCTACAAACGCTTCATCTATACAACTCTCTCACAAAACTTTCACTCATTCGACTAACTGCGCTAACTATTTCAGCCTCCACTCCAAAGCAAACACCCCCCACATCATCCCATTCACTCAATCATAGCATTTCTGGTTTAGGGAATCCGTGAATGCGTCTTCCAAACCTCGTTTTGATTATTTCGCTGTGGTTTCGGATGAAGTTTCTCTGTCTCAAAATCGCCCTCCTTCGGGTGGCCGTAATAAGATAATTGAAATTTCGTCTAGGGGCGCGTGAAATCGGCGTCCGCGCTTACTCAGCCAGTGGCCGCAAATTAAATTTTCAGAACGAAATGTCATCAGGAAAAGGAACGGATTCTGCGGGCAGGTAGTAGAGCGATAATTTCTGGAGATTTTTTGGTTATTTTGTTTTTCTTATTAGGAGGAAATCTTGCGTGAAATTTAACTTCTTTGGTGTAGAAAGAATGTCTGGACAATGTTTTGAGAATTAAAAATACAATTGAGAAGTAATAGATTTATTCAATTTAATATCACGTTAGGCAATATTCATTTTACCACCCTGAAGACACATGTTCATGACATAAAATGGTAAAGACACTACTGATGAGATGACATAACTTATTAAAAGTTCATTAGTAACTTTAGAAACACAGGTCGCAAATGTATTTATATATAATCGTGTAAATATACAAGGTATTTAGCAATTTCACATTTATTTGGCTTATGAAAATCTTGTAAAACCTGTAAAGAAAATATACGCCCGCTGTAATAGGGGAGAGGCAAGAAAAATGGGACAGTGCTTCAATTTTGTCGAAATAAAATGTGAAAAATTATTTCTAGTTTTCTTAAAGCAGCTTAGACTTGCTGCTGCATCTAGTATACAAGCAGAAATGATTTTTCACGTTTTATTTCCGCATAAATGCAACGCAGTATCCTCCCTCCCAACTATGTCTTAGTTTTACAATCAAACAATTTTTTCTCAACACAGTGGTGATTCATAGACTCTAAAAATGCTTTCTGCAGAACCTGAAAACATCTTATTAAAACTCAGACAATTCCTCACAAACTTCCTATGGACACTTTATTTTGAGCCAACTACACTATTTCAGCTTAGTGTTGGTAAGACTCTATAAACAAGTATGAGCATCGCCTTTTAAACTTACATATTTTCTGCTACGTATATTGAAAATAAGATCTCATCTTGTTTATGTTCGTAGTAGAAAACTATTTATTTTTTTATTTTAAAAATTTAATTTAGAAAAAAGTTCTATCAAAATCGATTGGTAATTTATGTAAAGTTCTCACAGATTCTACAAAAATGTATTTTGTAAAATCTCGTGAACTTCTCCTTAAAAATAGAGCATTTTTCGACACGTGCTGCATTATGTTCTATTTAAGATTTCTAGTAGAATAGAAGTAAGATTGCTGTGGATACTTTAAATAATGATCCGTACAACCGATATCAATACTTTTTACATGATCTTATGATGTTTTAAACCATTTTTTGAAAAAAATTCTACGAGAACGTTAACCATTCTTATAATGTTAAGAAAAAAAAAAAAAAAAAAAACGAAAATGAAGAAAAAAAAGAGAAAAAGGATTAATAATAAAGTTGAGAAAAGTTACTACTTGATCTAATTATAAGGTTTTTTGTTGTAACATCCAGAGTAACAAATGAGCAAACATATTTACAATTTTAAAAACAAGGAAAACGAAAATCATCTGCTCAATTTTTCTTCATAGATGGTAAACATCACTTACACAGCAAAAAAGCACCATTTGCAGTCAGTAAAAGTTCAATAGAAAGAAGAACTCATTCCCTCTCAACAATGAAATTCCTTCACATCGAATAACTATCACAAGCCGAATTCATTATCAAAACCTGACTGCTGGAAAATTGAACTTGAGCATCAAGCAAACCAAACTATCGGATGTCGTTGATGTGGGAAATGAATATTTCCTTCGAAATCTTCCGTCACATGACCGAACCTCAAAAGATCTTGAGATCCACAATGCATCCCCACCAATGTTTTGGATCTTTAGCCAACGAAAATAAGAGCAGCAGCTGCCAGTCCCCATATAATAATTCCACAGGGTCACTCAACCCCCTCGACCTCATCCACAAAAGTTGCTCTTTTGTGTTGCGCGGGTCCGCAAAAAGCGGGTCCAATCCTTTTTGGAAGCACGTTCCTTCGAATCACCGGAAAAGTCCACCACTTCTTGAGCAGCGGCCATTGTGGCATAACATCTCTGTTCCCCAGTCCATTCATAAACATACATATCGCTGACATCGCCTAATCCCCGCATTACAGCGGGTATTAAAAGACCTCGCAAAAGAGCAGCCCCAGAGGCAAAGAGGGTGGCATTTCTTTTTGAAGGTGTATTTCACTGAGAAATAAGTCGGCGCTGCATATTAAAATCGCTTGGGGACGTACACAAAGGTATAGTACACACAGAACCGAAGATCTCGGGCTTCTAGTTTTCACGCGTCGCTAGGAATGTGACTCTCACCCCCCCCCCTCCTTTCCAGGATGTGTTTCAGAATACATATTCGTAGTATGCTAGAAACTGCCTTTTATTTCCAAGTCGAATTGTTTCCGCCATTTTGGTGCTCATTGTGTCGTGGCACAACGATAGGTATTTGCATTCTCTCACAAAAATTAGGATCTTGCTATTTTGTATGAGTGTAAAACCGGAATTATAACTCTTAGAACACTAGGCAAAAACTTGTCGGTACCCCCTCCCCTGCTTATACTATATAATGAAGTAATTAATTATTTATGCTTTGAAATTTACGACAGAAGTTACAAGTTTAAGGAGATTTTTTTTTTATTTGCTATTTGCGTATTTTAATATAAATTTACAACATAAAAAAAGCTTTTGATTTCGTTCCTTTAAATTTCCGTGCGCTGTGCCTCGTGAGATCATGCCTTAACCTGGGGGTCTAGTCTCTGCCCATACGTAAATTTACGTACGGTAATCATGCCGTCAACATACGCACGCATCGTAACGAGCTCTAATAACGTATGCTGATAACCGTACGTGCGGTAACTGCGTAGTCTCTACCCAAATATTCCGAACGTACGTTAACATTCGGCGTGTTTACGAACGTACTGAAAAATATTAAGCCACGCCTTTATTCCGATCCAAATCAGCCAATCGAAAATTAGTGTTTCAATCGGCACGTATCGTAATCGTTGACTTGGCAATGCTCGGCAGACAACGCTTTTACTTTTGTTTTCCATTGTTTGCATACACACAGACCTTATACTATTACTTATGAGAAAAGACAATGGGTGTAAAAAAATCACTAAAAAAATCATGGACAAATATTGGAATTTAGATAAATAAC
>JAXGGA010007271.1:0-63821 GCA_038373865.1 Uloborus plumipes | reverse complement strand
TGGTGCCACCACATTAACCCCATGAACAATATCTAGGAAGCTGAGATTCCATAACTTTAAAGTAATGATACAGTTTCTTCATATGTAATGCCGTCAAGGTTACATTATAAGAAGCTGTATCATTATTACTACAAACGTTTTTTGCCGTTGGGCAGCAACTGAAGTCTTCTCCGTTTTCTTTCTTTTTCTTTTTTTTTTTTTAATTTTTGTCATCTGCTGTGCTTTTGCTCATCCCAGTTTCCTAGACATTTTCTTGTAGTTCTGCATTTTTTTTTTTGTAGTTTTCTTCTCCATCAACTACACTAAAAAAACAAAAAACTTTATAAATCCTCATTTTCTAGTAAACGGCTAGTTTTAAATTTATTTATTACTTATTTATTTATTCATAGTACACGCAGTACAGTATAATTAAGAAAAAAACCAAATGAACTGAACAAAATAAATTTTGTTGGACAGTGAACCTCAAGTATAAAACGCTAATCAAAAGCCTAAGCTCTCAAACTAGGCTAGACCAATGAAGCATTGCAGAGCGGTGAAGCAACACATAAATAAACAGCGGTTTGTTTTTCAGTTGCTTGCAAACCGCGAAATGGACCAGATGAGAGCAAACAAACACCTATGACGTCATTCCTTTCTTGTCCGATAATTATCACACCCTCTCCCCAAAACCTCGTTTAATTATACCAGAAGTCGTGATTTTTCTGTCGAAAGTTCAACTTTCAGCTTTTAATTTTCAGCTGTTCTGAGAATCAGGCTAGAGTTGGGTTTTCATATGTTGTGATCGATGATGTTACTCTAGATAAATTAATCATCATTATACCACTCGTACTCGCAGGGCCCGATTAACCTCTGAAGTTAGGAGAAGCTCAGCCTTATTTCTGGACCCTCTACTTTTGTGTAGGAAAATTTTTCTAAAAATTACCCTGAAAAATACAGATTAAAGTTGATTTTCCCACCTCATACCCCCCCCCCCCCTCTCTTTTGTTTCCAAACTCATAGAAATTTGTACATCAGCAGCTGAGGGTGGTTTGTTGTTGAATCAGGTTTATCACTTCCCAAAATTACCATAAAAGTACATTGTAACACAATTAAAATTTTATTTTTTTAACCTAGCTCTCTTTAAGGCTGAATTTAAAAGCAGAAACTGGAATTTTTAAGCAGTTATTCGGTAATTTTTGGGCCCTCTAAAAATTCTAATGGGAAGCTCAAGCTTCCCGAGTCTTTTGGGAAATCAGACACTGCGTACTCGTACTGCTTCAAAGTTTGTAAACTGAAAAGTAAAATATTATTATCATTCGTAAACGTTTCATCATCATTATTATTTTTTACTAGCGGTACCCGCACGGTTTTGCCCGTGGTATAAAATTAAAATTTCATTTGTAAAATAATTGATATAGCAGAAAAAATGCTCTATTTTAGTTGCAATTCAACTATAATTCCTTCAAAGTATGATATAAAAATCTGGTATGGACCCCACGCAACTTAATTTTACGTGTAAATTTCTTAGTAGATGCCTTAAGTGCTAAAATAGTGCTTGGAGTGAGCAAGATAACAGTTCAAATATTTATATCCCTAGTTTGTCACGAAACAATGCAAAAAAAAGTTTTACAATGATTAATCTCCTAAATATCGCCGATTTTAACATCATTCAGTGGATTTTTCGCAAAATATCGCCAATAGCGCCAAATTGAGTCCAAATAAAAAAAGAAAACAATTTTTTTTGCCAACTTGGCGAAATGTCGCCAAATTGGCGGCAACTACTTTACAACCAAAAGCTTGGCGATATATTGCCAAGTGGTCGGGCCAATTCATATCACTTTTGTCTGCATTGAAATGAACACTGATTTACTCCATAAAAGGAGTAAAACACTCCCTTGGAACATTCGAATGCAACCCCAAGGGGAGATGCACAAAAATAAGCCAAAAGAGAAATAAGAACAATTTTGTTGCTCACAGAAACCAACAGAAATCTTACAAAGTTTAAAAGAAGAAGAAAGCTTTATTTCCTTGCTTTAAAAATAAAACGAACGATGCAATAACGCAATTGATACGATATTTGGTTAATCTGTGCTTTAGGTACCCTTTTTTCGCTAAATGGGAGATAGGCGCGCCAAGCGTGGTAACCCTGGCTATTTTGCGTAGTTTCTCTCGGAGCTTTCACTTCCGCGAGACACGCAAAAACGCGCCAAGTAAGGTCCCAAAGCATTTTCACCCGGAAAAGACAGGGTTGCCAGAGAATTGAAACAAAAAAATACTATGCCTCCTCTAAAATAAATATTACAAAATACTACTGTTTCCAAACGTTGCCAAAATCAATGTTGCTGAACTGCGAAATCTATGAAAATGAAAAAAAAAAATCCGCCAAATTTTTTAATTAAGCCCTTAGTATATTGGAAACAGGGTTGCCGGAAAAATACTACGCTCCTTATTTAGGCGGAAAAAATATTACCGTAGTATCAAAAATACTACGTCTCGCGACGCTGGAAAAAGAACGAAACAAAAATAGGTGTGAACACGTAACCGTGGTAACAACATGAAAAGTTGATTTCCGTTGATAAAATAATTCTTTTCATCTCTCTTTTCAAACAAATTTTATTATCGAGCTGAACCATTTTAGAATCGTTTGGCTTGCTTTACTGAAGGTAAGCCTTGAATTCCGGGATTCTAAAAACAATTGTTACAGCTCTCCTGATGATCGTAGAAACTTCGAAAAAACTTCATTTTGTGCAAAAAATTTCAAGCTTTCGAATGACATAAGACTTGAAAATGTGTATGAAATATTTCTTTCCTATTTTATCGAATTTCCGCTAAGAATTCGAATAGAAAAAGAACGAAATGGAATTTTCGAAAAATCGCTTCGAGGTGCAAAACTACATGATACAAACTAATTTTGTGCCAAGTGGCATGAAAATCGACCGAACGGTTTTGGCGCTACGCGCGTAACAGACAGAAAGAAAGACAGACCCACCTTCAGCTTTATTATTAGTAGAGACTAGCGGTACCCGCACGGCTTTGCCCGTGGTATAAAATTAAAATTTCATTTGTAAAATAATTGATATAGCAGAAAAAATGCTCTATTTTAGTTGTAATTCAACTATAATTCATTCAAAGTATGATATAAAAATCTGGTATGGACCCCACGCTACTTAATTTTATGTGTAAATTTCTTAGTAGATGCCTTAAGTGCTAAAATAGTGCTTGGAGTGAGCAAGATAACAGTTCAAACATTTATATCTCTAGTTTGCCGCGAAGCAATGCAAAAAAAAATGTTTTACAATGATTAATCTCCTAAATATCGCCGATTTTAACATCATTCAGTGGATTTTTCGCAAAATATCGCCAATAGCGCCAAATTGAGTCCAAATATAAAAAGAAAACAATTTTTTTCGCCAACTTGGTGATATGTCGCCAAATTGGCGGCAAATGCTTGACGACCAAAAGCTTGGCGATATATTGCCAAGTGGTCGGGCCAATTCATATCACTTTTGTCTGCATTGAAATGAACACTGATTTACTCCATAAAAGGGGTAAAACACCCCTTGGAACATTCGAATGCAACCCCAAGGGAAGATGCACAAAAATAAGCCAAAAGAGAAAATAAGAACAATTTTGTTGCTCACAGAAACCAACAGAAATCTTACCAAAGTTTAAAAGAAGAAGAAAGTTTTATTTCCTAGCTTTAAAAACAAAACGAACGATGCAATGACGCAATTCATACGATATTTGGTTAATCTGTGTTTTAGGTACCCTTTTCTCGCTAAATGGGCGATAGGCGCGCCAAGCGTGGTAACCCTGGCTATTTTGCGTAGTTTCTCTCGGAGCTTTCACTTCCGCGAGACACGCAAAAACGCGCCAAGTAATGTCCCAAAGCATTTTCACCCGGAAAAGACAGGGTTGCCAGAGAATTGAAACAAAAAAAATACTACGCCTCCTCTAAAAAAAATATTACAAAGTAATACTGTTTCCAAACGTCGCCAAAATCAATGTTGCTGAAATGCGAAATCTATGAAAATGAAAAAAAAAAAAAATCCGCCAAATCTTTTAATTAAGTCATTAGTATATTGGAAACAGGGTTGCCGAAAAAATACTACGCTCCTTATTTGGACCGAAAAAATATTACCGTAGTATCAAAAATACTACGTCTGGCGACGCTGGAAGAAGAACGAAACAAAAATAGGTGTGAACACGTAACCATGGTAACAACATGAAAAGTTGATTTCCGTTGATAAAATAATTCTTTTCGTCTCTCTTTTCAAACAAATTTTATTATCGAGCTGAACCATTTTAGAATCGTTTGGCTTGCTTTACTGAAGGTAAGCCTTGAATTTTGGGATTCTAAAAACAATTATTACAGCTCTCCTGATGATCGTAGAAACTTCGAAAAAACTTCATTTTGTGCAGAAAATTCCAAGCTATCGAATGACATAAGACTTGAAAATGTGTGTGAAATATTTCTTCCCTATTTTATCGAATTTCCGCTAAGAATTCGAATAGAAAAAGAACGAAATGGAATTTTCGAAAAATCGCTTCGAGGTGCAAAACTACATGCTACAAACTAATTTTGTACCAAGTGGCATGAAAATCGACCGAACGGTTTTGGCGCTACGCGCGTAACAGACAGACAGACAGACAGACAGAAGGACAGAAAGAGAGACAAACCTTCAGCTTTATTATTAGTAGAGAAGAGATTATTCCCATTTGATCAGAAGGGACCTTTTTACGCTTATATCTGTATTTTATTTGGCTGGAATTTTGACCTTTGGATTTGAATCGTGATTTATTAGGATATAGTGAATCGTTGTTTGTGTCATAATTGGGAGAATCAACTATCCAAAAAAAAATTGTACTTGGAAAATAATGATTTTGTACGTTTTCAGGGTGCGACCGTACGGAAAGCAGAGACAAAATGAAAACGAAAAACACTGAAAATAAATTATTTTAAGTACCCATGTGGAAAATTATTGGGTAAACTATGACTTGAAAAATCACCATCAAATTTCCTGTCAATAATACATGACTATGTATATGTACAAAGCGAAGCAAACTATATAGATCACATGACTTACTATCAACTAGTCACAAAGACAGTAGATTTGAGACACACGCCAGTTCCCGGCAAAGTGACAGTAATAAGCAATCCTAATTGCTTAAAAAGTAACAAAGTCTTTAGCCGTTTTTAGTTCGCAAAAAAAAAAAAAAATGAAAAGTTGTATTGCTTCAATGAAATTTTATTTTAGGATTAAGGAATCGTTGTAAAATCCTGAGCGTTCCAAAATTAGAAGTCCAAAAAATCGAAGGTTAACTGGTTTATTATCACACAACTATCTCTCATAGTATATTTAATCTCACTTTGATTACAGTGCCTGATGCGTCTGACTGTTAATACGTCACTAAAAATCTCAACACTCCTTCAAAACAGAAGAAAAGAAAGACAGAAATATTGGCTTGGGGGGGGGGAGGGGGGATCCAAAACCAGAGCCTTTTCTACACAGAATGAAACAAAACAAAAAATTATAGCAGTCCGTATAGCAACTCAGATATCAAAATCTTTTCTTGCAATACATTCAGTCCCACCCTTTCCGCGAAATCTGGAGGGTTGTGGATGATATCACGAGATAAGTGAGGCCCCGATAATTTATTCATCAGCCAGCCCTTCAGCCGGTCATTGAAAAGTTCCCGCATCTGATTAAGATTTGGTGTACGAGTACCTTTTAACCCATTAATGCCTAGCGTCCCTTTTTAGGGACAGTCCAAAAAAGTTCTGAATTTCCTCAAAATGAACATTTCAACCGTATAATAGTGTTCAATGAGTACCTTGGTATTGTTTCAATTCGCTATTAACAGATTGCAGCACATAACCATTTTAAAGCGTGTTCTGTTGCAGTCTTAATATGATCTTTATCAAAAATGACATTGTTCACAATCTCGAAGAAAAAAAGTTTTCAAAGTTATGCCCAGCATCCCAGTTTATGTTCATTGTTGATTTTATTTCTTCTGATAAAATGTCTTTTTAAACATTATATCGTAGGCAGAAAAAAATTTCAGTAAAAAAAGTGTGTACCCTCTGGGGTCTATCGTCACTTTTAAGGGACGATTTTTCTTTCCTTAATAAAAAAATTATCTTTTACATAATATTTTTTTAAAATTATTTCTCCTGTCCATTAAACACTGTTTGTAACCAGTATACAAAATATCTTTGGAAGAAAAAATGTCAGGCATTAATGGTTAAAATATCGTGACTGTGCTAAGTGCGCTCATTACATAAGAAGCATGTTCACTATTTTGTGTTTACAACTGCGTTAGGGATCGCTAATTGCACCTCGTTGAGAATCTTGGGTCAAAAAACATGCCCATGCTTAATGGCAGATCCTGCTACTGGTTTTAGATAATTTCTGGAGTATATGGGGGGGGGGGGATTTTAAGTGTCGTCTTTTGGACATTACTAATATACCTGAGCGAATTTTTTGAAATCCAAGTCTCTACTGTCTGTTAGCGTATTGTACGCCTGGCATCCATGGTTTTTTGGATTCCTTAAAAATGGGCAAAATAGGTATTTCGGGGCGGTAGAACGTAACATACGCAGAGGCGACAAAGAAACTATTCAAAATTCATTCAGATGAGATTAAACGGAAAATTTAGTTAAGATTATGTTTTCGTATTTTCTAAGCAATTAATGTTGTTGTTGTTATCATACAACAACTATACTAGACAGCAACTTAACTTGCCACTGAACGTCACTACGGGCGGAGCCAATAAGAGCTCACAAGCAGTCAGCGATCTCCTCTGATTCGCTGGCTGTGACGTTTTATCTAACTCGTTTTTCATAGGCTAACGTCGCGATGCTGTTGTCAAGAAAGGTTGCAGTGCAGTATAAGCAGGGGGTAGGGGTACGCTGCTTCGCTTTTGCAACTTTTCCGTCATTTGGTGTGAAGTCTGACTTCCACACTTCACTTCACTTCACTCCTCGAGGGGCCACAGTACCTGTCATTGTTGTGACTTAACCTGATACGGCATCCTCGAGGCTTTTTATTTAACAATTATAACAATTACAATATATAATTTTCACAAAAACATAAGACGATTACAACGAATAATAGCACGAAGCATAAAACATTTACGACATATAATGACACAAAGACATAAAATAATTGAAACATATAATTACATGAAGTTAGCAGTTTTCACTTTTTCATTAAAAAGAGTTACACAGAAGGTTATATAAGCAGTTCTACAGGTGGACGAGGAGAGTAGGATAGAGAATTTTAGGTATATGGTGAATAATTTAAAGTATGACATTTACTCCATGTAGTCGGAGTTAAAAATACTAAAACACTGTGGATGGTGCACGCGTATACCACAAGGACCCGTTTATAGGGGTTTCACAGCACAACAACACACTCACACAAAGATGGGACATGAGAGAGAAAAGACAACCATGCCCGGGCCGGGACTCGAACCCGGGATCTCCCCTTCCGCGTCAGACTTCTCCGATCACAAGACAAGGAGGCCGGCTAAGCAATTCATGAGACAAAAGTTCATGTTGTCGGCCACCTTGTCCTGGTCAGAGAGGTTTGGCGTGGAAGGGGAGGTCCCGGGTTCGAGTCCCGGCTCCGGCATGGATGTACTTTTTCTTTCTCCTGTCCCTTCATTGTGTGAGCGTGCTGTTGTGTGCTGCGAATGGTTGCCTGCCCTATAGACGGATCCCTGTTAGAATTATTCATTTCGAACGTACATTTAGTTTAAAATCTTTATTTGCATATTATTTTTATTTAGTATGTAAGGTACCACTGTTTGAACGGAACTGAAGACAAATGTGCAAATTATCATGCTATAAAAACAAGTTGTCTAAGGCGTGTAGCCGATAACTCTGAGACGGTGGGTTCGACTCCCACCCTCGCTCCGGATATACTTTCCTTCCTTCCTTTGTGATGTAACTCTTTCATACATTGTCTGTACAAGATATATGTAATAAAAAGCATGTGTAATGGAGGCAAGACACCAGATTGTAGTCCTCATCAAAAAACTGGGCATATAGCCCCAAAAACGAAACGAAACGAAAAAAAATCTGGTATGGACCCCACACTACTTCCTTTTACGTGTAAATTTCTTAGTAGTTGCCTGAAGTGTTAAAAAAAGTGCTTGGAGTGAGCAAGGTGAGCATTCAAATATTTACTCCCCTAATCTACCACGAAACAATGCAAAAAATATTTTACAATGGTTATTTTTCTAAATATTGCTGATTTTAAGATCATTCAGTAAATTTTTCGCAAAATATCGCCAATAGCGCCAAGTTGAACCCCAATTCAAAGAATAATTTTTTCGCCAAATTTGTCGCCAATTTGGCAATATGTCGCCAAGTTGACGTCAAACACTTGGCGACCAAAAGCTTGGCGACATGTCGCCAAGTGGTGGCGCCAATTCATATCACTTGAGTCTGTATTGAAATTAACATTGATTTACCCCCAAAAAGGGGTAAAAGACCCCTTTGGGAACATTCGAATGCAATCACAAGGGGAGGTGCACAACTAGCCCCTCTCAGAGCCTACATACCAAGCTAGAAGTTTCTACGGCATATAGTTTTTGAGTTATGCGAGCCACATACGCACATACATCCGCACATACACCCGCACATACATCCGCACATACGTACATACCAGAGACGTGCCGTCTGGGTAGTTAAGGTAGGCAGTGCCTACCCATGAAGAAAACATACCAATTTTTTAATTTCATTAAATGACATAAAATGCGCTGATTGGAAAATATTAAAGCATTAAACAGTGAATATAGCAGAAAAAACACGGAAATTTTCATTTTTCTTCCTTAAAAAAGCATCGACTACCAGTCAGGGGCGGCATTTCAGCATTTTGTTTGAGGGGGCAAGTTTCTTAAATATGAAGTACCCCATTATGGAACAAAATTCATATTGGTGAAAAGAAAAGAGATTGGTGAAAGGTAAAAATGAATTTAATATTTAGAAAAATTAGAGTTACGAAACAATTTAAATTTTTACGACCAAAGCGAAAAATTATTTTGTAATTAGTTATGGGCCAATCCATGAGAAATAGGACATAGACATTAAAATATGAAACTCTACAAAATGTCTTGATTAGCAATTAGTTTTTAATTTTCAGTCAAGTTATAATCTGCAATGTTAGGAGTCAAAAAGGAGAGTTTTTTCCATCGATTCCCAGTGTCTTGTGTTATTTCCCAAACAGTTAAAGTTGAAAATAATTTCTTGTCTCGTTCTACTTGTTTCAGAACATTTTTTTTTTCAGATTAATCTCTTATTAGAATGTTTAAGGATGAACTTTATCAATTTTTGTTGAAAATGAACAAGCTATTTTAGTTCCTTTTGAACGTGATCATTGATTTGTGTTATACATAAATTGAATTTACCAGTTTTTAACATTCTGCGAAAAATATTTGGGGGTGCATCGGCCCCCTCTTGCCCCCCTTATTTGCCACCCCTGCTACCAGTGCTTTTCGACCACTGTATCTATACCATGCATCGTCTTAGGAAGTGCACGTGCCCTGCACTTTTCTCCCCTAATGTTCGAAAAGCGGCGAAGAAAGGCTGTCCGAAAAGTGCCTTTGCGGTTTCTTCTGTTCTCCGCCGAAACTTGACTGCGTCATGCGCAGAACCATGCCTGTGGAGTCTGTGACGTTTTTACGGTCTAGACGTCTTTATGCCGTCTTTTGTACAGTACTGTTGAGTACTTGCAGTTTGCTATCTCCATTAGAGTGTTTTCTTTTTCATGAAATATAGTAATTTTCAAATGCTTTGTGTTTTTTTGTGTCCTGCTTTTTCGCAGGATTAAGTTGAAACTGTATCCAATATGGATATGAGATAGTTTATGAATCATATACATATATGAAGGCGAATATTCCTGCAAAAATGAAAATAATTTGTATAATAAGTAAACATCTTTCATATTCACATTATTTTATTGCTTTTTAAATTTCATGCGTTTTTAATGATATATATTATTCCACAAATCTATGCATCTGCCTACCTTAGACATTCATTGACGGCACGTGCCTGGTACATACAGACGTCACGAGAAAACTCGTCGTAATTTACTCGGGGGTGGTCGAAATTGATTTTTCGGCTGTTTGTATGTTGTTAGGTTACATATGCACGTGCTGACAGGTCGAAAAAACTACGCGACATTCATTCAGGGGTGAGCAAAGTCAAAATTTAGACTGAAATTTGAGTGAAATTTTTTTCGTGATCACAATACTTCCTTTACTACGTAAAAGGAAGTAACAAGTTAACTGTATTATTCAACTTCGCAGAGGTGGCCTATGACTCCTCCTTTTTTCAGGATTGTCCATTTTTAGGAAGGGGTGATACGCAGATGAAAATTGAGGAATGGGATTCACAATTGCGGCATTGGTTATAAAGCTTGAATACGTCACCTTGCTTACCTTTAATTGGTCTCCCAATATGAGAAATTAGCCAAAGAGGAACCTATTTTAATTTTTGCACAATCGAGAAAGATTTCTCATTGGATACAAGAAAGTAGGTGGGTCTTGGTTTTATATCTTTCCGCAGCCATTGGCCATTGACTGCAGCGCCTCCAACTGTTCATGTAAATTTAAAAACAAAATGGTAACATAAGGGTTGCAATAAAGAAAGCAAAGACTTATTTTCACTTCCTCGCTAAATGCAGGTGTGGCTTGAAGAATTATTTAATATTTCATAAAACTTATCACTTCGCCAAAATGTCGCTAAACTTGCAAATATGGCACACTGGAGTTTCTTCCTTCTCTACCTATTTTAAGGAATAGACTCGTTTTTTCATTTGATTGACACCGGCCACTTCGTCGCGGTTGAATAATAGTAATGTTTGTTTATATACGCGTACTGTGGAAGTCGGACTTCCCACCAAATGACGGCGCAGTTGGAAAAGTGAAGCAGTGCACCCCCCAAATTGCTAGCTTTACTGTCCGTCCGTGAAAACCGCGCCCAGCACTAGCGAACCATTCCACTTAAAAAATTGGTGATGGGTTGTGGGTGGGAACTTTCCGAAGTTTTCAATTTAAAACTTACATTTTTGCTATCCTTTGACACATTCAACTAAACTACGTAGGGCTGGGGGTGCTAGGGCCTATGGTTTGCTCGACCCTAGGTTCTGGTTCAAAATTAAGAACAGAGCGCTCTTCAGGGCCCTATCCCGGTTAAACCACTAAGCTGGTAGGTACGGGGGACCCTGGAGGGTGAAATAATGAAATAGTAGGGTAAGTGCTCCAGTAGTCGGCCAGTCTCCAGTAGTCGGCCACAATGACATCAAACTCCTCATAAATAGTACATTTTTAATTCAAATCAGATATGATGCATTCACACATTCATGTACCTATCCTCGATCATCAACCAGTGGCAGTTCAGTTTTGGGTACTTTTTTTGAATGAGTAACGAGTCATTTCATTTTGAATGGTATGCCCGTCATCCAAGATTGCGATTCTGCTTATTTTTCAGCTAAGATGATTCTGTGGCCGACTACTGGAGCATTTACTAGTGTTGACAACGGCTTGGATTTTAACATAATTTTTTTTTTAATTTCTGAAATAAGTAGGTGATTCAATAAAGGTTCATTCTAAAGTTTTACCTTGTTTTTGTTGCTGTATTGATAGCTGAAAGTTCTAGGTTAGCCAAGATTCACAAAATATCTCTTAAATGGCCGACTACTGGAGCACTTATACCCTATTTGTAATCAGCATCGTTTTACTTTGTTTGATACGACTCAAAATGCTTCTTATTATTCTTCCCCTTATTGTTATCTTAACTAACCCCTATTTCGGTAAGATCGGAGAAGACCTGACGCATGCGTTAACGCGCGGAAGGTTTTACCAAAGAAGATCAGACAGTACAGTGCCCGCCGCTTTTAAGCGGCTGATTTAAAAGCCGGCATACATAAAATTACAAAAAAAAAAAGTTTTGAAGTTTCAACAAAAAATAAACTGTATTTTATTTTAAGTTAATCAAAACACAATCCGAATTTAACTGGTTTGCACAAAGTTCATTTTTTTAATTACACAGGGGTTTTAAAATATTGACTTACCGTTGCTTGAGAAACAGAATTTAGTTTTTTTCAGACAAGAAAAAACGTGTTTTCTCCCCCCCCCCTCCGTTTTTAGCCTACTTTCCCGTTAAAAATAAAAGAAAGACGAAAAAAGTATTTGAAGTAGGTTAATGCATCAAAAAAATATCGCCAAGTCCAAAAAATATCGCCAAGTTAAAAAAATATCGCCAAGTCCAAAAAATATCGCCAAGTCCAAAAAATATCGCCAAGTTAAAAAAATTAAAAGGTAAAATGAACATCGAAAAATTAAAAATTTGAAAGTAGGGTATTGAGATGGGGAATTTATGTGTAGGTCCGTCGGTCTGTCTGTCCCCCCCCCCCCCTCCTAATAACTTTTGAATGAACATTCCGATTTGGACAAACTTTTTTTTGTTCGAAAGATCTCGGCGAGTACAGCTCATTCCCATATTTGATTTTTCGATTTGAACAATTTTTGGTTCAACTTTGAAACGTTCAAACAACCTGTCCTGCGATGCTAACTTTTGAGTGAACAGTCCGATTTGAAAAACTTTTTTTTTGTTCGAAAGATCTTTTCAAGGATACTTCATTCCCGTATCTACATTTTCGATTTGAACAATTTTTCGTTCAACATTGAACCGCTCAATCAAGCTGTCACCCCTAATAACTTTTGAGTGAACAGTCCGATTTAAATAAAAAAATTTTTTGTTCGAAGGATCTCAGCAAGGATACTTCATTACCGTACTTAAATTTTCCATTTGAGCATTTTTTCTTTCAACATTGAACCGTTCAAGCAACCTTTCCCCACCTAATAACTTTTGAGTGAACCGTCCGAATAGAATAAACTTTTTTTTGTTTGTAAGATCTCGGAGAGCCTTTCCCATACATCCCCATGTTTCGCTTTTTGATTTGCACCATTTTTCGTTCAATATTGAACCGTTCAGAAAAAAAAATGAACGTTAGCGTCTACGGGGAATTTAAGTTGAATGTTGATCCTGAACTTAAATTCGGATTTCCTTCAAACTAACTTTGTAAGAAAATGGTTTTGATAAATAATGTTTGTAAAGTACTTTTCTGAGTAATCTTCTGTGAGGACTCTGATTCCGATTCCGCAAATATGGCGGAAATGCAGGCTCAGAAAAAAAAAATGACTGACTGTGCAGACGATTTTTTGTTTATTTATTCAATTGTTTTATTTAATTTTTTTATTATTTTTTTTTCCTTGGCAGACGATTTTTTTTGTAACAAAAATTTTTCATTCCCGAGAACATTTTATTCTTTATATGTATTTAACAACTGGCGACGGATTAAAAGTGAAATTCCAGACATGTTATTAACGGACGAGTTTTTTTTTTTTCCTTTTTTTTCTTTCTTTGATAAAATGTGTTTGGATGCTCTTTGTACTTTTATTTATTTATTTATTTATTTTATTATTATTATTATTATTTTGAAAACGATGGAGGATTTTTTCTACGGAGGAACTGTAACAGTTACACTCTTTAAAAGGTGCGACAAAACTTTATTTATTCGTTAATTACTTTTTACGTGTCTATTTCATCTGATGAGAGGGGTATATTTTGCTTTTCGAAATCAGCTCTAAGTGCTAAAAAGGTATGTTTGACATAATTTTCAGTCTCAGATAATCAAGAGAATAATGATCAGATGCGAGAATGCCGATGTCGATGTACGGGAGAGTAGGCTCGTTTAGTTCTTGACAGAACTTCTTGTTAGCACATACTCCCCGAAAGCTTGATTTTATAAAACGGCGCTAATGATTTTATTAAAGGATGGTTTTAACATGTTTGGATATAGCAATGATTCTGTTCCAGATTTTATTTTATAAAACGACTGATTTTATAATCCAATGATTTTATTAATCGCGGGCGCTGTACCTGGCACAAGACAGCAACAACAACAAAGCTAATGTACAGAAAATAACAACGTTACGAATGCACAAATGAGCAGGGATACTGCAGACACGTGTTTCGGCGTTACAGAGAACGCCTTTTTCAATGCAAAAAAAAGTTGTGAGCTTATGGATGCACAGATATCCGACAAAAGAGTAACGTTGTTATTTTCTGTACATCTATAGCACAAAGGTATTTGTAAACTTTAACAAAGCTAATGTTCCATACTAAAAGTAATCTTCTCAGCCACGCACACTGGCTCCAGCAGGCGATCGTTTTGCACTCGAGTTGATAAGCGAGATACTCGGTTCTTATCGAATTTTCATTCATTCGTTTGCTGGGCTGCGACACCGAGTTGTCACCAGAATACACAAACAATAAATTTCCGGGCGACATTTCTTGCCCTCGTGACTCTCGGCTCTTGTTTTCTCTCGAGCCGCGCTATCTCGGGGAATGCAACAGTCGTGTGTAACTGAAGGTCGGAGCCTGGATTTACAAATATTGTAGGCTCTGTGTGCACATGTGCAACTGGAGACAGAAGCTATACAGGGTGTCCACTCCAATCGTGGCCCAATAGCTAATTTCTAAACCGTTAGAGATAAGCATATAGTTCATTTTGGAAAAAATCTCCGAATTACGAAAGGAATTTTGGGTCTATGAAATGTTTTTCAAAAATTTTGAAAGAGTTACGAAATTTAAATTTTTATACAGCCCCCCAGTCCTATCAATCATATTTAGTAAAACATTCTTGACACTGTAACGTTTAAAACTTAAAAAAAAAATCACTGTTCAACGACTAAAATTGACCGAATTATGACGTTTTGAAAAATCAAGATTTTGAAGGATTTCACATACGATCCCTTAAGCGATCTCTCGATGACGTCATGAAATAATGCAAAATCTTGATTTTTCAAAACGTCATAACTCGGTCAATTTTTGTCGTAGAAGAGTGATTTTTTTTAGTTTTAAACGTTACAGTGTCAAGAATGTTTTACTAAATATAATTGATAGGACTGGGGGGGCTGTATAAAAATTTAAATTTTGTAACTCTTTCAAAATTTGATTTTTTGAAAAACATTGAATAGACCCAAAATTCCTTTCGAAATTTGGAGATTTTTTCCTACATGAACTATATGCTTATCTCTAACGATTTAGAAATTAGCTATTGGGCCACGATTGGAGTGGACACCCTGTATAAGTGAAACCTACGACACAAATAAAAAGAATTTTTTTTTTTTTCAAGTGAGATCAAAGTTACTGAACGCCTCCTAGAAATCCTTCTACAAGAGAATGGAGGGGGGGGGGATCACAAAAAAAAGGGAGGGTGGAATCAAAAAGAGTACTAATAATACTGAATGATAATCTAAATTTAAATTTAATACCTAAACAGCATCATTAATAGGTAGGGTCAGGAGGAAAAAAATACTAATTATTTAACCAATAAGTTGTTTGAACTTTAACTTTAAAAGAAAGATTTGTTAACTGTTAGTTAATTTGTACAAAATATTGCCTCGGATAAGATGTGCTAGTATAGTATTAAAGCAAAATCCCATTACTGAAAGAAGATGGCAAGGCAAAAAAAAGAAAAACTTGTAAATTTTCATTTACCTTACCCCCTAGCCCTAGAAGAAAAACGATTTTTGTCTGAAAAATTAAAGACTTCACATCTGGCGTCAATAACGGAATTACATTGCCAGACGTGGTCTCCAGGATGTGACGTTGCATCTACGGAAGTAGCGCGCTACAAGTAGCAAAACTACTGTAGTAGCTACATTTTTTAGTAGTTTGTTGTGTAGCGCACTACCTTTTAGAAAAAGTAGAGTGGTGAGTAGCGCGATACAAAAAAATAGTATTTTGTAGCGATTTCTGGAAACTACTTTTAAAATTATGAACTGAAAAAAATTAAGAAAAGAGAGAACGAAGGAAAAAAACATGGTTTAATCGATTTTTGACTTTGCTGCAAATCTTGCACGATTGCAGCAGCGGACGCAATGAGAAACTAGCTGTCGTGGCCGTCACGAAACTTTCTTCTATATCTATCTTATGAATTCCGGTTACAAAATAAAATACGTACTCGCCTGAGTAATTGGAGACAGCTACAATTTCCCAATTATCGTAATAACCCTGCAAATGCAGAATCAATGAGCGAAATTGGAAATCATTGCAAAAGCCTTGTTTAGATTAATTGCAAACATTTTATTTGTTAGTAAAAAGAAATTGGCAACAGTTAAAAATTTCAAATCATTGAAAGTTTTCAGCTGTTTTGATAATTAAATAGCGTGAAAGCGATTTTTTAATGAATTAATTTTTCGCACTGCTGACTAAGCGCAAAAATCACCCCACCCTCCCCCTGGGGCGATTGGCGCCAAAATTTAATCGATGCTTGCTTCCATATTGGGTTAGTGTTATTCCAAATTTCATTCAAATCGCAGCAATATTTCCCGAGATACAGGAGGTGCAATGACAAAATAAGCACTTTTGATTGCTCCACCCCCATTTGAGATATTGACACACAAATTGAATCAGCACCTGTACTCAATAGGGTCTACCTATGGACCAATTTTCGTTTGATTCCGCCGGTTACTTCCTGAGATATAGCAGTCACCCTCGTGCAGAACACGTGCGATTGCTCCACCCCCCTTCGAGATATTGACAAACAAATTGAATCAGCACCTGTACTCAGTAGGGTCTACCTATGGACCAATTTTCGTTTTATTCCGCCGGTTACTTCCTGAGATAGAGCAATCACCCCCGCGCAGAACACGTGCGATTGCTCCACCCCCCTTGGAGGAATTCGCTAAAAAAAGTCAGGTGCACCAGTTCACATGGTGGTACATATGTGCAAAAATTTTTGTTCGATTTCATTCAGTAGTTTTTGCTCTAGCGCGGCCACAAAAACTGGTCACACACATACAGACTCCACACACAGACACACACACACACAGACAGACAGACATTTTCCAAAAATGGTCGAAATGGACTCAGCGCACCTCAAAACGTGCAAATCCGTCAAAATTCGACATTCGAAAATTTTCACGAAACCAATACTTTCTTCTATATATTAGATATAGAAGAAAGTAAAAAGAAACAAACGAAAAAAGGGTTGATCTTTGATACATCATTTTTCCGAAATACATCTATCTGTTAGATGTCTTTGGTGCATTTGGTATCATAATTTTTATATTCTTTCAAATAATTTTCATGTTCCTAAATATTCCCTAGCAAGAAATTAAAAAAAAAAAAAAAACTGAAGGTCAGCAAGAAATTAAAAAAAAAAAAAAAAAAAACTGAAGGTAGAATTCTTTCAACTTTTGAATCCTTTCTTGTGGCGAATATTCGTAAAAATTGTAAAAAAAAATCTAAAAATCACAAATTTTAGCAAAAACAAAAAGGTACAAAAAGGAAAAGTAACAAATAAATTCAAAGACAATTGCCAGTTCTATTCCATATTCAAATGAGTTAATTTAAGAAAGGATACCACTTTTCGAATTTTTCCCGTCAATTATCAACTTTCCAGATGCAGCGTTTCATAACTTGTAATTAATTTATTCAAACAAATTTTTTTAAAGATCTCATTTCCTAGCAAGGTGACAGACAATTGAAAATGTCACGGGCATCACCTCCCGCTGTCGTCCCTGGCCGTGATAGTCGAGTGGATTGCCAAAATATCGAACGAATAATATTTCGACTCGATCACCTTCTTCCAGAGGTGACCATGGATGATGTTCCACGGCCATGTTTCGCATAACCAGCTCTCCTTCGAATAAAACTTGAGAAACGAAAATGTTCGAATAATAGTTCGAGTAACACTTATGTTGCTGTTATTCAAATTAAGAAATGGTATCAATGATGGCAAAAGCCACTTTCTTTCGAGAAATGTCCGGATTTTGTAGGGAAAGTGGGGCAACTTGTCGAACCCTACGAATGATGAATGGGACTTGTCATCTTGTTCGAAGAGTTCAAGGAGTCTTATTATTTTCCCAGTGAGCTAATGGTTTCTTCTTCATTGAAGTGTAATTAATGTAACAGCCTCCGAACTGTTTTTCTCCCCGATTTGGTTTCGCAACTGGTTCAGCCTTCCGAAATGGAACCATGCATTCATTGACTACACGCTTCACGTGGGAGGCTGCTTCTTAGGAGAAGACAGAACTCGAATTAAATACTCATTTCTAATACAGAAAAACCTCATTGTAGCGAGATCCGGAACAACGAAAATCTCTGTATAACGATAATAGTTTGTGGTTGCTATTATTCAATTGAAGAACCAACGTTGAGAGAGCACAACTTTTTCTCAGAAATTTCTCCTTTGTTTACGTATGCCTAGATTTGTTAGAAAATTTTTAGAAATAAAAGATATGAGGATGCAATAAAAACCGTAAACCTAATTCGATAAACATAAAATAAATGAAATGCTTCAACAGCAGTGCATAAAAATTTTTCTTTCTTACTGTTCCCATAGAGACGACGCAAAATTTCTAAACTTGAAGCACCTATTTTAAAGTGAAAGATTATAGCTGCGGTGGGGGGGGGGGGGGGGCACCAAATAACCTTTATGCACCCTGTGCCCAGAACTCATAATCGAGGCTCCCCCCCCCCCTCCTCTTTTTTTTTCAATTTGCCGTAAGATAGAGTTTAGATATTTCTGTTTGTTACTGACAAGAAGTTGGAATTCTAAGGGCCCCAAATGCGACTGACTCACAGTTATTTCAAAAAAGTGAAACTTGTTGCTTCTGAAATCGTTCCTAATCACTACAACGTGCAGCTGCCCTGTGTGTATTCCAGCAGGTGGTACTCGTAACGATCAGCTTCTCTTTCAGTCTTGCGCAAAAAAACGTGATAGGTTTTTCTGTAGCAAAAATTCGACACTCTTGATGAGTAAGAAGGCAAATACGACGGAGATGGAGGTTCGTAATATATTGAACTTGGTCACTGTTTCGAAGAATCTAAGATTTGAAGCAGTGGCGCACCAAGTATTGTTTTTTGTTAGCTGCTAAGTGACCCTCCTTAGGAAAAATTTCGAATTTGAATTCCTAGAGAGAAAAAAAAACAGGCACAAGGTTTTTTTTTTTTTTTGGTGAAACTAAGAAGGGCTGCTCTCTTTCGGCAATTTCCAAAAGTCAAATCCAAAAAACGCAATTTTAAGCAGTTTTTTTTATTAAGGGGGTTTATCTTCTTGCTTCTAGGATGGAATTAAGTCCCTTAGCTCCCCTCGCGGGTACGCCACTGATTTAAATAAGGAAAGTATGACGGAAAATGCTAAAAAAAAAGAATCGTGATATTTCCTATACTTTGTACAACGAAACGAAATGAATCTGTAACAGTAGAACCTCGATTCACCAAAGTGATCAGGAGCGTCCTGACGGGAGGTCACTGCGACCTCACAAAAATTTCCTTATTCGGCAAATTTGCTCTTATGATTTGGTAAATTTGGGGACACAATTGAAACTTTTCAATTTTTTGAATACCCGAATATCCCTTTACATTTCTTCAACCCGTAGCAAGCGGGCTTCCAGTGGCTTGCCAAAGATATTTTAGCGGCCCAGAAAACATTTTGATTAGACAAGAATAGGTTCAAAAAAGTCAAAAAGAAAGGAAAAAAAATAAGCTGAAGTTTATGTATAAAAACAAGTGTCCGATCCAAGAAGACTTTAAAATATACTGTTTATGTCTTCTGTTCTCGGTGCCACAAAGTGGCGTAGTCAAGGGGGGATATCCCCCCCCCCCCGAGAGAAGAAGATTTATGTATTAACACACATGTAATGGTCTAAAATAGCGTTTTTCGATGTTTTATTTCGAACATTTTCCGATGACCCCACCACCCCCGCTCCCATATAAAAATATCTAACTACGCCACTGGTGGCACCTACATAAAAAAAATTAAACATTTGGAGGGTGCATTGCAGTCACAAAAACAGTTTCTTGCGAACATCGAAACATTAACAACGTAAAAATAATGCCAAATTTTACATTAAGATTGAAGGAAGTCAAGTGCCTAAATTAATGTTTCTTTTTTCTCTTCCATTATTATTGTTGTTGATGGGTTTTGAAGCATCACTATGTGCCATGCTATGTCATATTTTATTTCACATTATTTAAAAATATGAATTAAGTAATAATTGATTTGGATCCCACTGATTTTATTTCCTTGACAATTAAAAATTTGGATAATTTAAAGATTGTTAACCACACCCCTTTCTTTTGAAATTTTTAAGTGCTTCAAAAAATTACATTTCAGTCATTTTCATATTTAAAAAAAGATAGTATTACTTTTTCAAACATATTACATTTCTGTCTGCTATGAGTCTCGATTGTTCTACAGAAAAATTGTAGTAAGAATCTTGCGTGTACTGTCTTTAAAAACTATGGCGGGGAATATGATGTAACAAAATATAGCTTTCAATACTTTCGCAACTTTGCTTTGTAAGTATATCCCTTTTTAGGACAATAAAAGTGATCCTCACAAGACATATTACGCCATTCATTTCTTGAAAACATCATTAGAACATGAAACGCTTCCTTTCCCAACTTCTTCGTAATTCGCCGAAGATTTGAAGAGCTCATTAAGAAGAGAAAAACATATTCTTCGATGTCTGCAAATCAATATCAATTCTCTGGGTATTTTCTAGACAGTATTCAACGTTCATTTATTCATAAGTAGCTCAATTACTAGTAAAAGGAGGCCAGAAGTTGTTTTGTTTTTGTACTCATAATTGCAGCCTAAAAATATCGGATACTGATCAGTTAGCTTTGATGGAGAATGTAATCCGTTTCATTTATTATTATTATTATTTTTTTTTTTTTAATACAGAAGCCATCAGCTTCGACATACATGAGGACTGCGTACTATGCGCCTTGCCTCCTGACAAACACAGGACAGATTTATGGCACAGAGAGGATGAAATAACATCCATGGGCAGGGCTGGACTCGAACCCGCGACCACTTGCTTACGAGGAGACTACTCTAACTCGAGGCCCACGTGCCACCCCCCCCCCCCGAATGGACCCTATTCATGTGACGTCATTGCGGGTATTGACCGAGCCTAGTAGACGAAATTCCGGTTCTCTGGTGTCTATTATTGGTGGAAATTGGATGTAAGTACCCGCAAAAATGGACCGTTGCCACACCGTGAATAGGATCCATCCGTTTCATAACCAAGGGAATATGAGCTAAAGCATACACAAGATTATACCAGAAAGCAAATTAACTTGACACTAAACGTCACTACGTGCAGAGCCAATAAGAGCTCAGAAGCAGTTAAGGATCTCCTCTAATTCGTCAAGTAAGCTGTGACGTTTTATCTAGCTCGTTTTTCATTGGTTGACGTCACGACGCCAGTGTCAAGTCAAGACACCTTGCAGCGTAGTATAGGGGCCGAATTCAAGTGAAACACCATTGCAATCGCTTCGAGGCGATCGCAATAGACCAAAATTGCAATCGCTACTGAAAGTCGAATTACTTTAGAATCGCATCTCGTAGCGATTGTAACGTTTCACTTAAATCCAAATTTGGAAATTTGCGATTGCATTGGTGAGTTGCGATCGTCCGTGTTTCACTTGAATTCCTGCCTAAGTGGATATCTTACGTCATTAGAAATCTAATGAAGAAGAAAGTGAAAAATCAAGCAAAACGCTGCTATAATTCTATTTGTTTGCATTTTAATTATTCTTATTATTTTAATTTGTTTCTGTTTTATTTTTTCAAGCAGACAAAAAATTATTAAAATAAAAGTTATTTTAGAGTGATCGTCTGCGGTTAAAATAAAGTTTACATTCCAGACTGATTAATAAAGAAAGCTGGCAACAAAAGAAACGTAAATAGATTTTTGTGTTCTAAAGTTTTTGCGCATTAAGTGAACTGGTATTTTTTTGTGATTTTCCTTACCAATCGGAAAAGAAAAAATGAAAACTAGTATGAAGGTAAATTATTTTGCTTTTGTTTCTAAATACTTTTGTAAATACTTTTCAATGAAGTGTGTGTGCATCCTTTTATTGAAAATTCATCAGGGAATTTGGTTTTAGAATCTACTATCTTCAGTGTAACTACATATGACTTTTAATAACATCGTTCAAGACTGATGTGGAAAGCAGGAATTGAATTTATACATTCAATCTGATCGTCTATTTCGGAATTATCTTTTATAATAAACAGCATTTTTTCTGTTAATTCCCTTTCAAAATAAAAACTTTAAATGAACTGATTATTATTATTTTTGTTTGATCTTGAAGTTTTCTTAAGTTAACACTTCTTTGCAACAATATGAGTGTAATTTTTCCATACGTAATATAAGCAAGGGTGGGTCAAGCTTCTGGTTTTGAACAAGAAATAAAGTTATGAAATAAATTTTAAGGATGAAATTAAGCAAGCATGAAATCAAGGGCGTAGCTAGGGGGGTGCAGGGGTGTGCAGCTGCACCCCCCTAGATCAGAGCCAATGGGAGGTCACTGTGACCTCCCATTACTATCACCCATCAATTCATCATCATCCCAATTACTATTATTCATCAATACTAGATATAATAACTGCGTTATTATATCTAGTATTGATTACTTTTCAGAAAATGATAGTAAGCTTGCCTGTTTTTGAGGAGAAAATTTTTAATTTACCGAATGAACCTCAGATTTTTACTGAATGATTTAAAAAAAAATAAATAAAATACAAGAATGCATACTTATCTATGTCTACCAAAAGAGACGTGAGGCATCACGAAAATAAATAAATTAATTAATTAAAGAAAAAAAAAAGAAATAAAATTAAGAAGTTCAGCCTTGCAATGCTGTCTCACTGTTTTCAAATTTCATCAGCCAATTTGTATCGGATAAGAACTTTTTGGGAGGTCACAGTGACCTCCTATTGGGGTGCCACTGCTTTCACCCCCCTAACGTGAGTCCTGGCTACGCCCTTGCATGAAATTGTGGATTTTGAACTTGTGGAACTTATAAAACTTTGCAAATGATCAAAGCTTTCGGGCTTTTCCCTATTGAAGTCACCAGTTGAACATCTTGTTTAAAGCATTTTTTTTTCACCATAATTCCCTTGTATGATTTAATTACCCATCTGACATAAAACAGCTATGCTGTTCGAGGGAGAAAAAATGAAAACACGTAAATAGCTCTCAAGTCTCAACCAAGGACCTCAATTTGCGCAAATGCAGAGCTTAATTTCTAATACAAATCTTAATTCGTTTCTGACAAATTAATGCTTTTGAATCAAGAATTGCAGCCAGGTTATTACTCCGTATTTCAACCTATAATTTTGCATAAAATGTAGTTTAAAATTTCAGATTTTTTATTCAATCTCAGATTAAATATTTCTATCTGTTTAGATCATTTCAGAGCCTTTTTAACCCCCGACACACAAAGGAAAGGGGGTTTATGTGTTTGACGTGCATGTGTATCTGTGTATCTGTCTGTGGAACTCTGCAACCTAAACGGATGAACCGATTTTGAATTTTTTTTTTTTTTTTTTTTGTTCGAAAGGGAAGTTGATCGAGAGTGTTCTTAGCTAGGTTGTGTCTTCAGCTGGCATTAATTAACGAAGATATTAATTAAAAACCTTTGAAATGTTTTTCGGGATGTTAGCAGTGAAAACATACTTCAAAACTTAAAAAAATAGCACCAAATGAAGGAGAACATTTTTCTGCGTCTGATCAACGCCTCCTAAATACTAAATGCCTGAAACTTCCCGGTTTTTAGCACAGAGCAAGATTTCATTCTAGGTTCACGATACACTGCCATCTACCAGAGTTCTTCGAGAAAGAGAAATTAACGATTGGTTCATTTCTAAATTTAAATTTAAAAATCAACCAATCAAAAAATTTAACTCGAATATTGTTTGGATCCATCGCCAATAGCTGAAAAGTTCCCTTGGTTCACGATACACTGCCATCTACCGGAGTTCTTCCAAAAATTAACCATTGGTTCATTTCTGAATTTAAATTTAAAAATTAACCAATCGAAAAATAACAACGACATCATCGGATTGCCGCAAGGTGGCGTTTAATGTTGAACCCATCTCTACGGTAGCGAAGCAAATGTTATAGGCATTTAGTATTTAGGAGGCGTTGGTCTGATACGATGTAATTAAAATCTTCCATGTTCTAGAGAACGCGAGAAAATACGTTTTTTAGCAAATGCGACTTAGCCTTTATTCAAGCGATTGGAACCGTTGTCATTGTTGGCAGACAAGGAAAGCAAATTCTTATAATTTCTTAAAATGTTTATCAGTTGCTAGTTTCTACTATTTTAACAAATAAAATACTTGTAATTGACTTTATAGTTTAAGGCTTTTCATGGGGCTTTCAATTTTCAGTCGGGGATTTAAAAATTTTTAGTTTTATATTATTATATATTTTTCATAGCTATTTGTTCACTGAATGTGAAGCGAGCTTTCTACTCCTGTGATTCGTAGTTTGGGAAAAAGAAAGACGATATTAAGTTATAAATGAAATATGTACTTTTCTCTCTCTCCCTTTTTTACAAAGGTATTATTTATTTGCTAAAGGTCTGTCGAACAAATTGAGGTATTTTCTTGAAACTTGTTGTCATGAAGTTTTTTGAGTTACCATATGTTCTTCGATTGTTTTATGATGAAAATATATCAAAGACGAAAGTTTACCGTTTTACTCCAATGACGCAGTAGATGAATCGTGTTTTCTTGTGTCAAAGTGTATGGCTCATTTTTCAAAATCATTGAATTTGTGTGTTTTTTTTTCTACTGTTAAAAGTTAGACTGAATTTTCGATGAATTGCAGTATAAAAATCAAGGTGTTGCGACCACATTTTGAAGCAGATATTCTGTCTATAAAAAAAGTTATGTTTCTGGCAGAACCAAACAAAAAGACAATAAAAATCACTTACACCAGGCTGAGGTCAAAGTGAGATTAATAAGATTAAGAATCTTCTTGATTCCTCTAAAAAGAAATACGGGAGCCCTTTAAGTCTTCAGAACTCATTTTTGCATGCAAATAGATTAACTTCCGTCTAATGTTTTAAAAAGTCAGTTAAGAATGGAAAGATGTACAGGAACCGAGGGTTCCCGTAACCACATATGCAAAATAAACCACGCAGAATTTCACTTCAGTTAATTAACCTTTAACCAACCTAGTTAATTTACCCAGTTAACCTTTCGACGTTGATTTTAGAGTCGAAAATATGTCTCAATATGCTCTTTCGACTGCTACCCATTTTAACTTTCTTCTTTATTAATCAGAATTCATTTACAGCTATAAATCGAAAAAAAAAATACAGGGACTGAGCTGTCGTAACCACCTATGCAAAATACAGGCGCGGATCCAGAGGGGGGGGGGGTCATGGGAGTCATGACCCCCCCCCCTTAACCTACCAAATGTAGCAAAAATTGCTTTTTTAGGACTTATATTCTGAAAAAATTGCCAACCCCCCTCCCCCTTTTTGCATAAAAATTGCACTTTGACCCACCCCCTATCCGAAAATGACCCCTCCTAAGCCAGGAGCTGGATCCGCCCTTGGCAAAATATGCCCTTCTTAACTCTTTATGCTGTGACGGTACTCAGCAGTACCGCTTACATTAATTTAGTAATTTGAATCCAATATGGCTGTAATCCTGCTGGTACTTGAAAGTACCATCCCTTATACTTTGCGGAGAAGCCGACAGTCGGTGTCAGCGATCGGAAACTGTTCTTAGGGACCCTAAGGGGTAGTGGGCTTAGACCCTACTGATTGTGAAAATTTTTATGCTCTGTATGTATGTATGTATGTTATTTGCTGTATTTTCAAGTAAGAAAAACAAAATTAACCCTACATTGCATGATTTTTTGTTGAAAGACATATATATGTTTTTTAGTGTAATAAGAAATCATTGGAACACATTTTTTAAAAATTAGTTTTTAGGATAGATGGTTATGTTTGCTTCAAAGATACCTAATACTTGCTTTTTATACTTGAGTTGCCTTATGCATGGTCATAAGGAAGAATAGTCCATGTAGCCAATTGGCAACGCTATGCAGTGTAGGGTTAAAAAGGTGTCGAACCTTTTTATCTCGAAAACCTCTCTATGTCGAAATTTTTTCCATTTCCCTGCTTTTACAGCATAAATTTTAAGTTTTTTCTCATGTTTATCCCGAATGATTTTTCCCGAAAACCTCTATAGCTCGAATTTTCACGACTCTCATCTTTGGATTTCATCTCCAGCCACCTTTATCAATGGTATAACTTAGAGACAAAAATCATCTTCTGCACAATCATTCAAAGACTTGTACTTAAAGGTATGCATAAACTTTCTACCGATATAGTCATTACAATTAGTAAAACGTGGACTCACAACATGTCGTACCCTAAAATATTCAACACTATCAATGCAAAACAATCTATTAAGTATAATTCAACTTCGTAGAGATGGCCTATGACTCCTCCTTTTTTCAGGATTGTCCATTTTTAGGAAGGGGTGATACGCAGATGAAAATTGAGGAATGGGATTCACAATTGATGGGGGAATTTGAATGGGTAGAAATTCCACCTATTTTAAGGAATGGACTCGTTTTCTCATTTGATTGACAGCGGCCATCTCGTCGCGGTTTATAGTTGACTTTGTTCCAATCGCTTATTTTTGTAAATTTTATCACAACCTCTGTATCGAAGCCTCCGTATCTCGAATTTTTCTTCTGTCCCGTGAAATTCGAGATAGACAGGTTTATAAATGAATTTTCAAATTAATTCAGGTTAGGGATGCACCGATTAATCGGCAGTTCCGATTAATCGGCCACTTTGCCGATTATTAATAATCGGCAAAATTGGGCCGATTAATCGGCTAAATATATTTTTTAAATATTTTTCTTCAAAGTATACCTTCACTAAGAAACTATGATAAATAATTTTATTAACAGTAATAATCTTCATAGTTGATATAATGTTTTTAATTAATTAATTCTCCAACTTTGAATAAAGATACATAGACAATGTTGCAACACATTTTTCATGTGGCGAGAGTTTTCTCCTAAATACAGTGCCACTAATTTTCACGAAGAATAAAAGTTGAATTAAATTGCTACTAATCATTAAAAAATGTAAATTAAAAGTACTCCTAATTTGGAGTGCTTGCCACAGACCTACCCTCCCCTTTTTTGAATTTTTATGTCCAATTAGCATAATTAACAATGTGTTAATGTAATACTATTGACAAGAAGATGGAAATTGGTTCTAAAAAATTGGATAAAATATTAAAATTATTTTGTGAAAATTAGGAAAATGGAAAAAAAAAATACTTCTCTCGGAAATAAATTACTATTTCCTAACTCGGAATTTTACAAGAGAGTTAAATCAGTGATGGTAAAATTGGCAGCATTAAAACAATCATCCTTATTATTAATCGGCCGATTATCAACAACCGATTAATCGGTAATCGGCCAGTTTGCTTATCGGTGCATCCCTAATTCAGGTCATAAATGGTTAAAAGGTCCAAAGAGATGCTCTCCTGTAACGAGAATGAGATGATGCGATATACGTGAAAGAGGAGAGATTTGACCGATGGCCCCGTTCGAGACATTTTTGACGCCGAGCCAAAAGGGTTCCACCTTTCCTATTACCTGAGCGATTGTCGTTCTACGAAATGATGCTTATTTAAACTCCAACTCTGAGGAGTCACTCACTCCTTTGGGCACCTTCGCGCGAATGTAGTATGGGTGGAATGAGGACATAGCGATTTTTCTTTTTTTTTTTTTTTTTTTCTGTCGCTCTCTTTGGAACAGTACTTACTTACGCCGATTTCGGAAGATACAGGTCGTGGTGTAAGTGGAGAAAAACTCGAATATGAGACGATATAATTGGATCAACAGAAAGAAAATTAAAAACACGGGAAACTCTCTCTTCCCTTCCGTGTGAAATCAGAAATGATGCATAACATCTACGAATACGAGCGCTTAAAATATTTTCCCTCGTTTAACCCATAAATGCCTGACATTTTTTTTTTTCGCAAATATATTTTGTATACTGGTTACAAACAGTGTTTAATGGACAGGAAAAATAATAAAAAAAATATTGTGTAAAAAATGATTGTTTTATTAAGGAAAGAAAAATCGTCCCTTAAAAGTTACGATAGACCCCAGAGGGTACATACTTTTTTTACTAACATTTTTCTCTGCCTACGATAAATTATTTAAAAAGATATTTTATAAGAAGAAATAAAATCAGCAATGAACATAAACTGGGAAGCTGGTAATAACTTTGAAAACTTACCTTTTTTTCTTGAGATTGTGAACGATGTCATTTTTGATAAAGATCACATTAAAACTGCTAGAGAACGCACTTTACAATGGTTATGTGCTGCAATCTGTTAATAACGAATTGAAACATTACCAAGGTACTCATTGAACACTATTATTTGGTTGAAATGTTCATTTTGGGGAAATTCAGACCCTTTTTTGGACCGTCCCTAAAAAGGGACGCTAGGCAGTAATTGGTTAACCCGAGGGAGATTGCGCTGGTACACAGTCACGCCATATTTTTATCCAAACCCATGCCTCGGGGTAAATATTTATCCGTAATCAATTACCCCTTTAGTATTTTCTTAAATATTAAAAACAGTTTTGTTGACATAAGTTTATTTTTATAAAGGACTATAGCTGCGTGGCCCGGCTTTGCGCGGCCTAACTTAAAAATAAACATTATGTCAAGTGACACGTGTCCAAAGAAGTCCCGATTGATTTCTAACTTAAACTTTCCCCACACGCAGAAAAGCTGAAAAAAACATAACTTTTTGAATCGATTTGATGTGGAAATGATATTAGCAATTCCAACTATCTGCCAGAGAGTTTGCGTTGATACACTAAATACTCGATTGGATTGATGAAAGCCTTCGAAAATGGAGTTTTAAATTGAAATTACAAAGACAGAATCAGGTCTAAAATTGAAATAAAAAAATAACTACCCATCGGATTTTTTTGAAACTGGTCTCTAAACCTTCCCAGTACCAAAAGGAACAAACGGTGAAAACTTCAGCCAAATCTTCCGGGTAGTTTCTGAGATCTTAGGGAATACACACACAGATACACATTTACCAACATTCATTTTTATAGATATAGATTAATATACTAACTTATTTATAATTCAAATATGTTTTTTCTGCTAATTTATAGAAAATTTTAGATAAAAACTGATTGCTCAGTCACCTCGCTCGATCTCTTTTTCTACTGTTACTGTTAGGTGCGCGCCTTCTGCCGGGTTAATATCTCTTACTGATTGTCTTCACACTCGTTTAACTTTAGCCTGTTGTTCACTAGATGATTAGCAGTTCTGAAACATTTCTCTGATGCTATCTTATGCAGAAGGTGGGGAGCGTTAGCTGATTTGAGAGCATTTATCAAAGTCACAGACTGACTTGACAACTAAGAAATGCTAAGTCCATATCTTTGCCTAGCACAATCACCAGTAGAACTGCTATGTAATCTTTTGCATGAAAATACTGTCGTCCCCGCTTAATCGGGTAACGGATTAACGAATACCCCGCTTATACGAATAAAACCGTCCGGAACCGAACATTTCTCCATAGACACAATGCTAAATATCCCCGCTTAATGGAATAATTTCCTCGGATAATCGAATAATATTTTTATCTTCCTTTGCAAAAAATTTTGCTGAGAAAAATGTAGAATAAAATAAAAGTGTTCCCACAAGAACTTGAGCAAGCAAACCATTATTGTGAACTGTTTCAGAAAGTAAAAGTGAAAGGCGAAAAACAAATTTTTTGTAGCACAAGTTGTAAGTTACTTTTTTATGATTTTCATATGACCGTACAATATTTATACTCAATTATTATACTATTTTGTTGTTTACTTTTCTTATTTTAAAATCTTTTTACCAATAACATTAATTTTTTCCTTTACATAGCTATTTCTTTGTTATTACTACGTTTTGAGTCTAAAATTGTCAAAATGAAAAGGTAAAAAAATGTTCCCCGCTTAATCAAATACCCCGCTTAATCGAATAAAATTTCTTGGAACCGACAGTATTCGATTAAGCGGGGCCGACAGTATGTGTTTCTTGTATTTTTTGGCTGAAAATTGCCAAATCTGTTATTATTATTATTATTATTTTTTTTTTTTTTGATTACCTCGAAATACCAACGATATTAACTTCTTTAACAATATTTCTCCAAAAAATCATCTTTTATGTCCCCCCCCCCTTTTTTTTTGAACAATTTATAGCAACCTACCAACAATGGCCTCTGAGGAAAACTTCATTCCGTACAAAAACATATGAACGTATGACACGAACCACTCGTCAACCCACTATGTACCTTAGTTTCACCACTGCAACTTGGTTTGATAAGAATACTTAAAAGCCTGGGACAGGGACGGAGTGACTTTTTTGCATGACAGGGAAAATTTCAAAAATTTGAGTGTGACAAATGTAAAAGAAGAGGTTCTTATTGTACCAAAAATTGAAGCTACTTTCTTGTCAAAGTGAACTTTTAAGCAAAAGTAAAGCAAGCCCAGCGTTCAAATCTGGCGTGCACAATGCACTTCTCCTTCATAGGAGGAGAAGCTGGTTTCCTATAAAATCGGTACGTAATAGACCATTTTGGTTTTGATATACGAAACAAACACATTTTGTTTACACAAGCATCCCGTGGTTTTATTGAAAGCATACAAAAAAAAGTTCAAATTTGTGTTATTTCTCAAAGTGACCTTAAGAGTACATCTGTCGACTCTGAGACCACCATGTTAGCGGTAATAAAATGTACTATCTAGAATTCCTTATTTAGTTATAAGCATTTCATGTGTATAGTCCTACTTTTAAACTGATGGTCGTTGTGTTGTTGAAAGTAAAACAACCATATGTACACGCTTCTTTATCTACGCTATCGCTCAGTTTCCGGGGTACAGCATTCCATTTGTTTGACTATCTTCACCTTATCGGGGAAAGGGAAAATCGTTTACCACGAACGTCAACAATTAACTCTCGAGAATGAACAGTGGAGAAATTTCCTCACAGATATCGTTCGTGGAACATCGAATTGCCATGGACAAGGGCAGAATTTGTCATACTGCCACCCCCTATCTCTATCCCTCTTGGATTTCACATCCTACTTGTCACCTTTACTTAATTATAACCTCCTTTTGAACTGATTGTGTCCATATTACAAAAACGCTAACCATAAAAGTTATAATTTAAATTCATTTCGTAAATAGAAACCAAACACAATTATGTTTTTCAACCAATTTTTCAGTGTCGATACTTTGTATGTCCTTTTTCGATCCATTCGAAAGATTCACTTAACTCCTTAACATATTAATGAAATTCTTTAATTACGATAACGTTAAAATATATTTCAGCCCTTGACTTCGTCTAGGAGACGTGGAGATTTCATTCAACTCGTTTGGCGTTGTAGAGTTCTATGTCTCCAAGACGTCATTTATATGAAATGCCACTTTAGAATGACGTATTTGAGACGTCATTGGAGTTTAATGACTCGGTTTGAGATGTCATTCAAGTACCAACAGGTTTCGATACCCCTCAGACGTCTTTCATTTCAACTACCATTGCAGGCTGATGTCTCTGAAAAGTCGTTCGTTTCATGTGCCATTGCAGACGTAGTGTCTCCCTGACGTCACTCTTTTTAAGTGCCAGGATGTCGCGTGCCAGACGTATACTAATGGTACTTAAAATACAAAAAGAGAACATCTGAGCGACGCCATTCATTTCATGTGCCATTACTAAGTACTGACTCATCGGCGTCTTCAAGATTTCAATGTGCATTAAAGCATTTTTTGAAGTTAAAAGAATGCAAGTACATATTTCTTGTCAAACCAGGATTCACCCCAATAGTCTCGATGGTAGAATTGGGAATGAAGTAACCCAATGAACACAGGTTTCGGAACGCGTTTCTGCGGGTGAATAGCAAATTATCTGAAGTTGCAGCAAGGCTAACTTGGCATCGCACTTATGGTGTGATTAGGTTCTTCGTGGGTAGCCTTAATAATGCAGACTAGTTAGCTCTTTGCCCTAGCTATAATTTGAAGCGGTTCAATTTAAATCTTCCTCCTCGGTGATTTTTTACTCCTTCTTAGATCCCCACCCCCCTCCTCTGCGTTACCTAATACTATCCAATGGGCTCCTGTCTCGCATTGCTCAGGCTTTGGATGTAAGTACAATTTTTTCAGTCATTGCTGTATTTACCACAGCGAATGATTTATCAATGTTATTTCAGAGCGAGTTATTGGTGAAATGAGAAAAAACCTTTCAGCAGGGCTGCAATCAAAAGGTCAGTCCACAAAGTGAAAGATAAACTTGAGTGGTGATTCAGAGAGGCGGTTTGTAGACAGAGCTGTAAACAAAAAAGATTTTGTGATCTGGTTTCAAAACAAAACTTTCAATATTGTGACAACGCAAAGTGAGTCATTCGCGGTAATAGTCTTGTTACGCATCGTAGACTTGTACTGTGTGATATTCAATTTGAAGTAAAAAGGCAGAAATTTATTTCCACATTCTCTCATTTTCTCCTCAGAGCAGGGGCGTCCCAATGTGAGGTCACTGTGACCTCCGAAAAATGCTCTTATTCGGTAAATTTGAAAGCAGTGCATTATTGTGATTTCTTGTTGTTATGATGAGTAATTAAATGTAAGTATGAGTGCACGCTCATACTTTAACATTCGGTAAAATTTGACATCTTAATTGATAAATTGAGAATTTCCACCTCCCGAAAATTTGAATTTAGAGCGCCCCTGCGTCACATAAAGATGTTATAACATACAAAATATGTGCAATGCAGTAATGCTACAGAACACATATCGCACATTAGCTACAAAAGTGCCACAACTCAAAAATTGTAATTTTTGAGTTAAGACCGTCATTAGACGTAGTTTAGACCTCTTATGGCGTTTTGTTGTTATCAAGATGCATAGGACCCTTTCCACTGAAATGCCACATCTTGAGTTGTCGTCCAGCCGTCGTGCGTCACTAACGATCCTAGTTTGAGATGTATCGGTCTTCATATTGACAAATTCAAAAATACTAAAATGTGCCTAGTCAGCCCGGGAACAGTTTTTTGCAATTCCTGGAAAACGTGGTTTTTTGAGTTGTAGCACTTTTGTAGCAAGGGTGCGATATTAGGTTCGGCGGTTAAGCAAAATTCACCAAGTGCGAAATTATTTTTTAAGGTGGGGTCCATTTACAATTTAATTCAATTCAATTTTTATTTTCATAAAATAAAGTAAAGGGAAATACAGAAACACAACAACATAAATAGTTGCTATTATAATAACAATGAACACCCCTCCCCCTCCCACGGCAATTGCGGAAAGTTTTTGGTAGTATAATTGGGTGCAAGGAGCAGGGCTTAATTTCTAACGAAAGAAGTGCGTTAGCTCTTTAAGTCTATAATCCTCAGAATTTATTTTAACCCATTAATGTCTGACATTTTTTTTTTCCAGAGATATTGTGTATACTGGTTACAAACAGTGTTTAATGGACGGGAAAAATAATAAAAAAAATATTATGGAAAAAATAATTTAACAGAGGGTAAATCCTTTTTTTCTAAAAAAAAATTTCTGCCTCGATATAGTATTTAAAAAGACATTTCATATGAAGAAATAAAATCAGCAATTAACATAAACTGGGAAGCTGGGAATAGCTTTGAAAACTTAGCTTTTTGTTCTTGGGATTGTGAACGATGTCATTTTTGATAAAGATCATATTAAAACTGCTACGGAACACACTTTACAATGGTTATGTGCTGTAATCTGTTAATAACGAATGGGGGAGTTTCCTTCAGTCAAAAGTACTACTTTTTGTTACTGAAATTGATAGAATGATATAAAAAAATAACATAGGCCCGGAAAATACTTTAATTTTTCCAACAGTTTATTTTTTATAAATTTTTTTAAATACCCTACCTTGAAAACGGGGCGTGGTTTTTGTGACGTCAGTGGTGCACCTAACACCATTTTGCTTGACTTGAGTTGTCCAATCGCAGGAATCGGTGACGTCACGGCCTCCGTCATCTCACTACGACCGATTAGATTTCGCGCTTACGTGCACCACTGACGTCATGCGCAGATGTTTTTTTTTTTTTTTTTCGGAATAGCATCTGCGCACCGGTTAAAAAAATTCATAAAAAATATATAACTGTGTCAAAAAATAAAAAAAAAGGTCAATTCCTATGTTTTGAAGCATGTTCTTTCAGAAAAAAATACTTTTGGAATTTCGGAAACTCCCCCATTGAAACAATACCAAGGTACTCATTGAACACTATTATTTGGTTGAAGTGTTCATTTTGGGGAAATTCAGACCCTTTTTTGGACCGTCCCTAAAAAGGGATGCTAGGCATTAATGGGTTAATATGTAAATAATCTGAACTCCGTCCAATACACAAAAAATCAAATAAAATGGGAAAAGGTGCAGTGAAAACTGAGCTCCAGTGAGCTCTATGCAAAAATTAAGCACTGTTTGGGACAGGGGAGGAAGTACAAAGTCTGCAATTGGATGAAACTTTTGAAATTTTGATCAGTCTGCTTCATAATCAATCGACTGTAATTTACACCTTCCAATCTTAATAAACATGAACAATTAAAGCAGACCTTATTTTTAACAGACATGACAAAACCACAATTTACAAAAATGTCTAATTCTGAAAGTTCGTTTACTTGTGTGCCCGTATAATTGATTAGTTTTATGAAACAACCAAATCAGATCCGCCATGTCAAGAGAACGTTGCAATGGGTCAGAAGAGTCTGAGGAAGCCCCGAGTTCGAATTCCGGTTCGGGTATGAATGTATTTTCACTCTCTCCTGTACTTGTCCTTTCTCTGTGTGAATGGCTGCCTGTCCAAAAAAAACGGGTCTTATCGCATGTGTGTTGAGCTAAATCGGCTTTCCACCTTAATGGTGCTCGTAAAAACGGAAGCCGAACCTATTTGCCTTAAACCGAGTAGATTTGTCTATTCGGGCTAGAGATGCAAAGAGTGGAAAAAACCCAGTTTATTCCCGGGAAAAAAACGGGTTTTTTGGGAAGGGAATTTTGAAAATTCCCGGTAGTTTTGGGAATTTTCAAAATGTTAAAAAATTCTGCTTTTAAAATTTTTAATTATTACCCTAATTAGATACATTCAAAAGATATTTCCTATAGTTATGTTTTGCAGTATATGGAATTGCTTATCAGAAAATTATTTCAAAATAATAAGTGAAAGAGGCCATCCTATCTTGAGTTTGTTTTGTCACGGGGTATAATTTCAAATTGAGATTGCTTCTACGCGTGTTAATTGATGTTTTTTTTTTTATTTTTAAATAAAATGTTTAGTATTTAATGAAACTAACATAACTTTTTTTTAGATAACTAACACAAAAGTTTTTTCAATGTTTTTTTCAGCATATTTTTTTTTTCTCTCTTTTTTAACAGCTCCAAAGGTAGGACACTTAATAACAGTACTGTTTTGAAAGTTGTTTCATTTTTAACTCAAATGATAACGAAGTCTTTATATTTTACTCATACATTAGGCATAACAACTATGTAGAAAATTACTATGTTTGTTTACAGTCAAAATTCCCAATGTTCCCTAAAATTCCAGGTTTATTCCCCGAAATTCCCGGGTTTTTTCCCAGCTCTCAAAAACTACGGGTTTTTTGCATCTCTAATTCGGGCCCTGGTACCCGAGTGGTTTCAGAAACAACAACAAGTTGCAATGGCTTTGAAATCCACTATGGCTTTGAAAATATAAAATATGTGCTGAATAAACAAGCCTGTATAAAATAATTCTAAGCGATTGTAATAGTCCGTCAAATAGGTTTTGTGGACCTAGTGTGTTTTGCTTGAGCTTAACCCGCGATAATATGCTGTTCGCTCCGATGTGGTGTCATAATTAGGTTCAAGAATAATATTCGAGATAATCGAAGTTTGCGTAACAGAAAAACAAGTGCTATTCTTATTTTGAGATATCTTCGAGCCTCATGATAAAAATACCACACGATAAACAACAACAATGCAAAAATAACTCTTATTTTGATTCGATAAACTTGAATTACCTGATAAACTTGGAAAGTAGTAATGAAACAAATAAATGCGGTACGTGTAGACAAAGAGAACACATATACACGTGCAACACACCGCCAACTCGGCTATTTCGATCCATGGACTGCAGTTTGGAGCTTATTATGCTCTCATTATGCTCGAGAGTATAATAAACTCGAAACTGCAGTCCATAGATCGAAATAGCCGAGTTGGCGGTGTATTGCATGTTTCTGCCTTAGCCCTTGCTTAGGGGCGGTTACTCACTGCTTTATACCTTGAGCTCTGACTAAAAAATTTACGAGTTGCACCGTACCAAGTGCAGTCGCTCGCTGGTATTCTAATTTCACATTAGCTACCAGTTTTTTTTTTTTTTTTTTTTTTTTCTGGGCTCTCTTTGCTTTATAAGAGGATTTTTGCCGCCAACTCGACTACTTTCGTATTCCATGATGATGAGAGCATAATGAGCTCGAATCTGCAGTCCATGGATCGAAATAGCCGAGTTGGCGGTGTATTGCATGTTTCTGCCTTAGCCCTTGCTTAGGGGCGGTTACTCACTGCTTTATACCTTGAGCTCTGACTAAAAAATTTACGAGTTGCACCGTACCAAGTGCAGTCGCTCGCTGGTATTCTAATTTCACATTAGCTACCAGTTTTTTTTTTTTTTTTTTTTTTTTTTTTTTTTTTTTCTGGGCTCTCTTTGCTTTATAAGAGGATTTTTGCCGCCAACTCGACTACTTTCGTATTCCATGATGATGAGAGCATAATGAGCTCGAATCTGCAGTCCATGGATCGAAATAGCCGAGTTGGCGGTGTATTGCATGTTTCTGCCTTAGCCCTTGCTTAGGGGCGGTTACTCACTGCTTTACACATACTCGTGTCTCGTTAATTACTCATCAATGATATATTTATTGAAAATTATGTCCAAATATACATGTAAGATGTTAAAGATTTCTAAAATTTTCATAAAAGTCTGGTGTGGTCAAGTTGCGATTTTTTTCAGGGGAAGGGCAGCTTTATTTATCTATTTATTAATTTATTACGAATTCTAATTGATTTTCTCTTGACAGTAATTAACGTTCATTTGATTTTATGTTTAGAACGTAAATTCCTATGACAGAACTCCGCGAGCATGTCCCTCCTCCTGGACGGTGGCACTCAATTTTCTTTAGGTAAAGCAGTATCCAGCACAGAACATCCAGCTTCTGGAATTAAGCTGCAATTTTATATCTTGAATAGGGAAGTTTTCGATTTTTCAATTTTATTTTTATATGATAGAGCAACACACATGAACATCAACGGCGAAAAATTTTTTGCGCTGCGACAAGTAGTTTTTTTTTTTAAATAATTTTTTAATTTCAAGCGGCTGTGACGTCACTGGGCATTTGTTCGTTGGCGCTTTTAAACTTTCCACTAAGGCGAAGAAAGAGCGAGAAGCTTTAGATGCGAGGAGCTCGAGAAACCGGTTTCTCCGGCTTCCGCACTGTTGTTCGCTCTACACTGCCGTAATTTTTTTTTCTCGCCAAGTGATGCGTTCTAAAAATTTGACTACGGATTTCGCCAAAAAATATCAAAACAATCACCCCTAGCAGGGTATTGGATTGCTCTTTGATAAATCCAGTTTTGAATAGTGAATTAGTAGACTTTAAGGTATTGATTACGGAAGGAGAAAATCCCGCAATGAAACGATAATATAGCAAAAATCCAATTTTTATGGATGAAAGGCTGAAAGTTACTGCCATCTGACGTCACGGGTTTCGGTTTCAAGGCGCGTTTTTTTTTGCGCGTGGGTTTTTAAAAAAATCATTAAGAATCAACCGTTGTGTTTTAAAATTCGGCAATGGTGAATTTTTGTGTTTTGTAAGCCTCTTAACAATATCTAGTACTTAAAAAAGGAATATTCAGTAGGTCACAACTACCCTATTCAAATGATCTTTTTTATAATTATGATTGCATTAGTAGAAACAAGAAACCCAACGAGTAGAGTACTATTGCCATTCGTGCCTACGAAAAACACTACCTGAATGCAAGACGTCAAAACTTTTTTTTTTTTTTTGACAAGCTCTTCATATTTTTAATATAAATTTTTCAACAGGTTATTGTCTTTTTATTATCCGCGTACATGCAAACTGCTTCAAGCAACGCATTATTTTTTCTGAAGTAGTCTTATTCTTTCTATGAAAATAATACATATATTTCATTTTGATAAAAAATATATAAAATATCATCTATAAGATTATGGCTTTCATCAACAGATCCTCCCTTGATCCCTCTGACCCCCATGCTTGACCTCTACGAAATCTCCTACTAACAACTCCACCTTGTAGAGTCGAACGAGAAGAGAAATCTCGATCTCAAATCGGTTAAGGTTACAGTTAGATCACACCGAAGGTGGCTGTGTTATACCATAGGGAATAAGGATTTCCTCCTGATCCTTGAGTCGGTCACGGTCTCCGTTGTAAAAAGAAACTGGGACAAGGACATAAAAATCGTCTGATGGACTTTAAATCATTACGCGTATTGATGAATTCCATACTCCACGCCCATTGGATAATTTACTATAGTGTGGGGAAAATCATTCCTTTTTCTTTAAATAGATGTTTAATAGTTTTTCGCCGATCGTTTGCGGCGGTCATTTGATCCATGATTTGATGTGAAGTGTTATCTCGCATAGTATAATCAAATGTAGTGAAACATTGTGATGGGAAAAAAATGGCGTTTTTTTACAAACAAAAGGGGGGGGGGGGAGGGAGAAATAAGTAATGGTACGTATTCATTAATAAATAGTGTTAACCAGTTTCTCTGAAATTGTCATGTTAAGAACAATCGGAACCTTTCAGGATGATTTCAGAAATTCGTGTGTTACGAAGTCATTATTTAAAAATTTTCTGGGACAAAAAAAAAAAAAAAAAAAACTCTCGTTTTCTCTTAACCCTTTATGTCCCAAATTAATTTAACAATTAATTTTTATACAGGGTGTCCACTCCAATCGTGGACCAATAGCTAATTTCTAAACCGTTAGAGATACGCATATAGTTCATTTAGGAAAAAATCTCCAAATTACGAAAGGAATTTTGGGTCTATTTAATGTTTTTCAAAAAATCAAATTTTGAAAGAGTTACGAAATTTAAATTTTTATACGGCCCCCCAGTTCTATCAATCATATTTAGTAAAACATTCTTGACACTGTAACGTTTAAAACTAAAAAAAAATCACTCTTCTACCACAAAAATTGACCGAGTTATGACGTTTTGAAAAATCAAGATTTTGCATTGTTTCATGACGTCATCGAGAGATCACTAAAGGGACCGTATGCGAAATCCTTCAAAATCTTGATTTTTCAAAACGTCATAACTCTGTCAATTTTTATGGTAGAACAGTGATTTTTTTTTAGTTTTAAATGTTACAGTGTCAAGAATGTTTTACTAAATATGATTGATAGGACTGGGGGGCTGTATAAAAATTTAAATTTCGTAACTCTTTCAAAATTTGATTTTTTGAAAAACATTGAATAGACCCAAAATTCCTTTCGTAATTTGGAGATTTTTTCCTAAATGAACTATATGCGTATCTCTAACGGTTTAGAAATTAGCTATTGGTCCACGATAGGAGTGGACACCCTGTATTTTGTAGTTTGCTTAGTTGAGAATACATCAAACATTTATCTGTACCTGAGAACCAGAACGACGTAAGTCCAAAAGTGGCGATTTTCACTTTTTTGCTCCATTGTATGTAGAATCTTATTCCAAATCGACCCATTAAAACAGTGTTCCATGAAACAAATTCCTTCACAATTATTTAGCAGCGTGAAAAGAGCGCGAGTCCGATCCTTTGCATGTATCCGACAATCGTTTTCGCCTTGAAAAATGACGAAAATGGACTTACGTTACCGTAAATCAGGGTTACTTGGACATTAGGGGGTTACTTGAGGCCACTACAATAAAATGATAAAATCTAGGTTTGGTACCTACTAGTTGAAGACTTGCACATATTTCTCCACTAGGTAGAAGCCCTCTGCAGTCTCTAACGCTAGTACCAAACCCAGATTTTATCATTTTACTGTGGGCTCAAGTAGCCCTCTTGTGGGTTCAAGTAACCCTGATTTACGGTAGTCTGGTTCTGAGGTACAGATGTACCGAGTATAAAAATTTTGAAAATCAGTAAGGTCCTTGTACCCACTCCTCGTACTTTGCTGAGAGGCCGACTGATGGTACCTGCGATCGAAAATAGTTTCTTTAGGGGCCCTAAGGCGAAGAGTGGTACTTTCAAGTACCAGCGCGATTCCAGCAATTTAGGATTCATGATATTAAATTAATATAAGCGGGACTTCTGAGTCCCGTCGGATTATAAAGAGTTAAGTCATGTGAACTTATTTATTTATGTTGAAAAATATGCACACAATTTCTTTCCTTCTGTCTTTTTCTCTCTTGTTTATTTATGTCTATTAAATCCGTATAATTTGTCAATTTCTTTCTCTCTCTCTCTCTCTCTTCTACTACTTCTTCTTTTGTTTTCTTTTTTAAAGACTTTTTCTGTATTTGCTTCTGTCATGGTTTTCATGTTTTGCTTTCGGTTGCAGAGTTAAATCCAGCTGCGTGAACTTTAATGCACTTCCGCTTTATAGTGGAGTTGAGTCGAGTACTTACATTGGCAGGACTACGACTGGAAGCTTTAAATCCGACTGAAATTGTTGGAGATAAACCTTGCAATATTAAAGCAGAAGAAGAAATGAAACGAATGAGATTAGCTAACAATCAACATATTAGTCCAGTTCAAAAATTTACTTTAGTGACTTATTAAAAAGGGCTGTAGAAAATGCATTGGTAGTTCTTCAAATTGAACCTTACGTTTGATGGCGTTTGACTCAAAGTAAGTTGATAAATTAACAAAATTGGAAACGAAATATTCTCATGAATAAAAAATAAAGTGTTCGTGAATAGCATTTTTAACGGCGTTTGTTATTTTCTTGGTGAATTATGCTTAACGGCGTTTGTCTTTACGCAATTCTAAATAAATTTTAAAACGAAAAAACTTTGAAATAAAATATAAAAAAACCTTTTTAAATTTAAAGACTTTCTGTCCGCTCATTCGCACTAAAAAGTATGAAATACACGGTGAAAATGCGCTTTGGGTCCCTGCTTGGCGCATTTTCAAAAAGTCGCCAATTTTTGCGTACAGTCTCTCGCAGCTTTCAATTCGCGAGATAAGGAAAAACGCGCCAGTTGGCGACTTTTTGAAAATGCGATAAGCAGGGACCCAAAGCGCATTTTCACCGTTTATTTCATACTTTTTAGTGCGAATGAGCGGACAGAAATAGTCTTTAAATTTAAAAAGTTTTTTTATATTTTATTACTTCCATTTACGTAGTAAAGGAAGTATTGTGATCGCGAAAAAAAAATCACTCAAATTTGAGTCTAAATTTTGATTTTGCTCACCAACGAATGAATGTTCAGTAGTTTTTTCGACCTGTCAGCACGTGCATATGGACCTACCAACATATAAGGAGCCGAAAAATCCATTTCAACCACCCCCAAGTTAATTACGACGAGTTTTCTCGTGACGTCTGTATGTACGTATGTGTATACGTCTGTATATACGTATGAGCGTATGTATGTGCGTATGTGCCTCGCATAACTCAAAAACCATATGCCGTAGAAGCTTCTAGCTTGGTATGTAGGCTCTGAAGTTGTGCACCTCCGCTTGTGGTTGCATTCGAATGTTCCCAAGGGGTTGTTTTACCCCTTTTTTGAGGAAAATCAGTGTTAATTTCAATACAGACTCAAGTGATATGAATTGGCGCGACCACTTGGCGATATGTCGCAAAGCTTTTGGTCGCCAAGTGTTTGACGCCAACTTGGTGACATATCGCCAAGTTGGCGACAAATTTAACGAAAAAATATTTTTTGAATTTGAGTTCAACTTGGCGCTATTGGCGATATTTTGCGAAAAATTCATTGAATGATATTAAAATCAGCAATATTTAGAAAATTAACCATTGTAAAATATTTGTTGCATTGTTTCGTGGCAGATTAGGGGAGTAAATATTTGAACTGTTATCTTGCTCACTCCAAGCACTTTTTTTTACACTTAAGGCAACTACTAAGAAATTTACACGTAAAAGGAAGTATTGTGGGGTCCATACCAGATTTTTTACTTTAAGGTTTTGCAATGCGAAAGGAACGCTTATAAATCTTTCAAACGTCAAACTGGTCAAATTTTATCAGAATATTTTTTTCTAAAATAAAGAAACAAGTGTTCAAATTTGTCATATTATTTGAACGATTCGAAACAAGCCATATTGAGTATTAACTGAGCCTTCGAATCGCAATTTTTTTCTCTTTACTCTTGTAATGTGCATTATCAGATGCATCCGAAACAAATGGTCTATTTCTGTCTACCTGGTTGCACATTATAGTATGGCCGAAATAGCTTAGATTTGTTAGAACTCATTGGAAATATCTTAGACCAGTTTTCGTTTCACATCTCAAAAACTATCTACTTGAGAGTAAAATCATTCTTTAATACATTTAAGAACACATACAGTGAACTCTCACTTATACACCGCCTCATTTATGCGCCTTTTTCGATTTTAAATGGTCCCAGCTCATCCCATAGAAAAATAATGATAGTATCATTCGTTTATGCGTCGCTCTAAAGATAAATGTTTCACTTAGGCACCGAATTTTCCGTAAAATGTGCAAAAATAACTTTATTTTCATTAAAAAAATAAGCATTTTTCTTCACTTTCTTCTTGAATCTTTCCCCTTTATTGCTCACGGAAGGCATTTTTTCCGCATGAACTAGAGTCCGGAGAGAGACAATTACCTATTATGGATCATTTTAAAGGGAACAGTTTGTAATTAGGAATGCTACAATTTTTGTTTTCTCTTTATCATTAGAGTTAGGGGAGACTGGGGACGGTTGTGACGCGGGGCGGTTGTGACAGTCGTCATATTAGCTAAACCATAATTAATACCTGGTTGAAGCAAAGAAAGAGAGTATCAGCATGTTTGTCTGAATGTGTGTCAAAGCATTGCGGTAGCCATCGAGCGACATTAACGCTAGCAGAGGGGTTGGTTACTTTTTAACAGTCAAAAGTAAGTTTTTTTGTTCGATGTCTTTTAGTAATTCCTGTTGAATGGGTACAGATAGAGAAATGAAAATTTTCTCCCCGTTAGTAGTGAACCTTAATAGTGAAATAGCAGTGATTACTTTTTATGTAGGCTATTTTGTATTGCCATGGCGATTGCTGTTTTCAAAAGTAGTGGGTTGGGGTCGGTTGTGACAAATTGCATGGGGACGGTTGTGACACGAGTAAAACATGTTTTTATCATATTTGATGCCCATAATACGCTTGGAGAAGACAGAAATAGGGCAGTGTGACCTAATGAAATATAAAGAAGCTTATAAAGAAGTGAAACTTTTTTTTCTTTCTGACAGCTTTGGAAATGCAACGTTAATCGTAAGTCTTTGCTACGAAACATACATTCGTAAACGCGATGGAGCCGGCCGGCGCTGTCACAATGAAAACAACGTGTGCATAGGTTTTATTGATCATCATAAAGTGCTTTTGAGCTTACATATACGCTGAAAGCAGATATGAGAGTAAAATGGCTACTGAGAAATGGTTCCGTTCATTTATGAATAGAAATGTTTCACGTCTGTTCGTGTCAAGAGTAACAAGCTTCAATAAAACAACTAAATGTGGAATCTTTCTTTGATACTTGAGAATTGTTATGAGCAGAGACGGTTATGACTCACAGGATGTACATAATGTTGCCAAAACAGACGTTACGAAATTCCAAAAACCTGATATTTTTGTAAGACTTGGTATAAGGCTACTTCAACTGAACGAGACACATTGTTAAATGTTAAACTTTCCCAGATGAGGGTTATGTTGAATTTCGTTTAATATTACTTGAAATTAAAAGTGATCTAGACTGTTTTGCTGTATTTTTGAACTTGTCACAACCGACCCCAAGCACTGTCACAACCGCCCCAGGGGTGGGGTCGGTTGTGACATTTTTTCCTTTTTTGTTTAATTTGGACCTGTGAGTTAACTATTGTACTTATGGAGAAAATTTTAGTGTTTATAAGCAGGCAAATAAACACTTTAACTTTAAAACTACTTTGAACCAGCTCACAGGCATTGCTAAGGCATCTATGGGGGAGCAAATGAAAATTGTCACAACCGTACCCAGTCTCCCTTACTTTGTAGCAATTACCAAACCGTAGTAATATGTCCCTTATCTATAGAAACATTCTTATTTATTCTCTTATTACAACCTCTATTCCGTTTTAGTCCTTTAAAAAGGCTCGTTCACTTATACGTCTCTTTCACTTGTGCACCTTTTTCTGTTGGTCCCTTGCGCCGGTGCATAAGTGAGAGTTCACTGTAATTACCTGTATTTTTACTGTAACTGTAGGAAATATGCTGATAGCTCAGTTTAAGATTCGTGAATCTTCAAAAACCGTGCATCATAGCAGGGGTGCCCACAGGGGACGATTATGGCGCAAGTTGCGCCATCAAAATTTTTGGGGGGGATTTTTTAAAACTAATTTATTTGTTTATTTAAATTATTTATTAATTTATTTTTTAATTTAAATAACTTACTGATTTTTTTTTTCAAATACAAATTATTCATTAATTTATTTTTTCAATTTAAATTATTTTTTCAATTTAAATTATTTTTTTAATTTGTTTATTATTATTTTTTATTTTATTTTTTTTTTTACTTTTTGTGTGCGAGTGTGTGTGCTTGGAATGTCTGGAAGAGAGAAAGACGAGTCTATTCTGCGCATAAGTCGAACTTTAAAAAATTAATAATATATATAAAATACTATAGTTATAATTTTAATAAATGAATAAATAACATTAAAAAGTAAATAATATTAAAAAAAAATAAATAAATAATGTTTAAAAAAATAAATAAATAATATTTTTAAAAATAAAAAATAATAAAAGAAGGGTAAAAAAATAAAATAAAAAGCACAGGAGGATTGTGAAAAATTTCGGGGGGGGGGGAATTTGCGCCTTTGAGCTTGGGGAGGATGGGCACCCCTGCATCATAGAGACAGTAGTTGTTTCAGGAGTATTCATCTGCTCCGAGTGAGGACTCTTCGCTGTAAAAAATGAATGTTGTTTTTACAGTATGATACAGCTATTTTATAGTAATACTAGCGGTACCCGCACGGCTTTGCCCGTGGTATAAAATTAAAAGTTCATTTGTAAAATAATTGATATATCAGAAAAAGATAGCTCTAATTTTTTTATTTATTATTTTTTTTTTTTTTTTATAAAAAAGTTTTATTTGAATAAAACTAAATAGAGCATTTTTTCTGATATATCAATATTTACAATGAACTTTAATTTTATACACGGGCAAAGCCGTGCGTACCGCTAGTATTACTATAAAAATAGCTGTATCTACTGTTATAAAATAAAAAACACATATCATTTTTACCGCGAAGATGTCCCTCACTCTGAGCAGATGAATACTCCTGAAACAAACTACTGTCTCTATGATGCAGGGGTGCCCATCCCCCCCAAGCTCAATGGCGCAAATTCCCCCCCCCCAAATTTTTCACAATCCTCCTGTGCTTTTTATTTTATTTTTTTACCCTTCTTTTATTATTATTTTTTTAAAATATTATTTATTTATTTTTTTAAATATTATTTATTTATTTTTTTTAATATTATTTATTTTTTAATGTTATTTATTTATTTATCAAAATTATAACTATTATATTTTATATATATTATTACTTTTTTAAAGTTCGATATGCCAGAATAGATGCTTTTTCTCTCTTCCAGACATTCCAAGCACACACACTCGCACACAAAAAGTAAAAAAATAAATAAAAAATAATAATAAACAAATTAAAGAAATAATTTAAATTGAAAAAATAAATTAAGGAATAATTTTTATTTGAAAAAAATCAGTAAGTTATTTAAATTAAAAAAATAAATTAATAAATAATTTAAATAAACAAATAAATTAGTTTTAAAAAATCCCCCCAAAAATTTTGATGGCGCAACTTGCGCCATAATCGTCCCTAGTGGGACCTGCTATGTATGCACTTGTGTTTGAAGATTCCCGAATCTTAAACTGACTATCATCATTTTCTACTGTTCCAGTAAAAAAACAGGTAATTACAGTGAATCTCAGCTTATGCACCGGGCAAGGGACCAACAGCAAAGGACAAGTGAAAAGAGACTATAAGTGAAGAGCTTTTTAAAGGACTAAAGAATAGAGGTTGTAATATGAGAATAAATTAAGAATGTTTTCTATAATAAGGACATATTTACTACGTTTGGTAATTGCTACAAAGTAAGGGAGACTGGGTACGGTTGTGACAATTTTCATTTGCTCCCCCATAGATCCCTTAGCAATGCCTGTAAGCTGGTTTAAAGTTGTTTTTATGTTAAAGTGTTTATTTGCCTGCTTATAAACACTAAAATTTTCTCCCTAAGTACAATAGTTAACTCACAGGACCAAATTAAACAAAAAAGGAAAAAATGTCACAACCGACCCCACCCCAGGGGCGGTTGTGACAGTGCTTGGGGTCGGTTGTGACAAGTTCAAAAATACAGCAAAACAGTCTAGATCACTTTTAATTTCAAGTAATATTAAACGTAATTCAACATAACCTTCATCTGGGAAAGTTTAACATTTAACAATGTGTCTCGTTCAGTTGAAGTAGCCTTATACCAAGTCTTACAAAAATATCAGGTTTTTGGAATTTCGTAACGTCTGTTTTGGCAACATTATGCACATCCTGTGGGTCATAACCGTGTCTGTTCATAACAATTCTCAAGTATCAAAGAAAGATTCCACATTTATTTGTTTTATTGAAGCTTGTTACTCTTGAAAGGCTAGTTGCATGAGCTACACGAACAGACGTGAAACATTTCTATTCATAAATGAACGGAACCATTTCTCAGTAGCCATTTTACTCTCATATCTGCTTTCAGCGTATATGTAAGCTCAAAAGCACTTTATTATGATCAATATAACCTATGCACACGTTGTTTTCATTGTGACAGCGCCGGCCGGCTCCATCGCGTTTACGAATGAATGTTTCGTAGCAAAGACTTACGATTAACGTTGCATTTCCAAAGCTGTCCGAAAGAAAAAAAAGTTTCACTTCTTTATAAGCTTCTTTATATTTCATTAGGTCACACTGCCCTATTTCTGTCTTCTCCAAGCGTATTATGGGCATCAAATATGATAAAAACATGCTTTACTCGTGTCACAACCGTCCCCACGCAATTTGTCACAACCGACCCCAACCCACTACTTTTGAAAACAGCAATCGCCATGGCAATACAAAATAGCCTACATAAAAAGTAATCACTGCTATTTCACTATTAAGGTTCACTACTCACGGGGAGAAAACTTTCATTTCTCTATCTGTACCCATTCAACAGGAATTACTAAAAGACATCGACCCAAAAAACTTTCTTTTGACTGTTAAAAAGTAACCAACCCCTCTGCTAGCGTTAATGTCGCTCGATGGCTACCGCAATGCTTTGACACACATTCAGACAAACATGCTGATACTCTTTCTCTTTGCTTCAACCAGGTATTAATTATGGTTTAGCTAATATGACGACTGTCACAACCGCCCCGCGTCACAACCGTCCCCAGTCTCCCCTACTACCATACTAGAGCCGATTTAAAAGACAAAAAATTAATAAAGTAGGTTCATTTTCAAATTTCGGCTTCCAAACTTTCTCATCTTCTTTACACGAGAACTAAAGAGCTTTTGAGATTTTGATTATTTGTTCAGCAATCTCTGCACTTTATAAATGAATAATACAGTCCCGCATTTCCTCCACCAATCATATTTCAAGGGATATTTGCATAAAATCTGACTATTGTCTAAACTTTTGCAACAATGTAAAAAACTATCTTCTGTAATATCCAAAATTTGATTCCAGTTATAGTTGTAAGAACTCCAGACACGTATTTGGGACCATATTGTGTACTTGCAGTAGAAATTTGAAAGCATTTCGTTGAATAGTTTTCTTTTTATTCACATATTTGCATTTTGTCTAAACTTTTGAATCGCAGTGTATATATATACTAGCGGTACCCGCACGGCTTTGCCCGTGGTATAAAATTAAAATTTCATTTGTAAAATAATTGATATAGCAGAAAAAATGCTCTATTTTAGTTGCAATTCAACTATAATTCCTTCAAAGTATGATATAAAAATCTGGTATGGACCCCACGCTACTTAATTTTACGTGTAAATTTCTTAGTACATGCCTTAAGTGCTAAAATAGTGCTTGGAGTGAGCAAGATAACAGTTCAAATATTTATATCCCTAGTTTGTCACGAAACAATGCAAAAAAAAGTTTTACAATGATTAATCTCCTAAATATCGCCGATTTTAACATCATTCAGTGGATTTTTCGCAAAATATCGCCAATAGCGCCAAATTGAGTCCAAATAAAAAAAGAAAACAATTTTTTTCGCAAACTTGGGCGATATGTCGCCAAATTGGCGGCAACTACTTGACAACCAAGAGCTTGGTGATATATTGCCAAGTGGTCGGGCCAATTCATATCACTTTTGTCTACATTGAAATGAACACTGATTTACTCCATAAAAGGGGTAAAACACCCCCTTGGAACATTCGAATGCAACCCCAAGGGGAGATGCACAAAAATAAGCCAAAAGAGAAAAAAGAACAATTTTGTTGCTCACAGAAACCAACAGAAATCTTACAAAGTTTAAAAGAAGAAGAAAGTTTTATTTCCTTACTTTAAAAACAAAACGAACGATGCAATAACGCAATTGATACGATATTTGGTTAATCGTTCTTTAGGTACCCTTTTCTCGCTAAATGGGCGATAGGCGCGCCAAGCGTGGTAACTCTGGCTATTTTGCGTAGTTTCTCTCGGAGCTTTCACTTCCGCGAGACACGCAAAAACGCGCCAAGTAAGGTTCCAAAGCATTTTCACCCGGAAAAGACAGGGTTGCCAGAGAATTGAAACAAAAAATACTACGCCTCCTCTAAAAAAAATATTACAAAATACTACTGTTTCCAAACGTTGCCAAAATCAATGTTGCTGAACTGCGAAATCTATGAAAATGAAAAAAAAAATCCGCCAAATCTTTTAATTAAGTCATTAGTATATTGGAAACAGGGTTGCCGGAAAAATACTACGCTCCTTATTTGGGCCGAAAAAATATTACCGTAGTATCAAAAATACTACGTCTGGCGACGCTGGAAAAAGAACGAAACAAAAATAGGTATGAACACGTAACCATGGTAACAACATGAAAAGTTGATTTCCGTTGATAAAATAATTCTTTTCATCTCTCTTTTCAAACAAATTTTATTATCGAGCTGAACCATTTTAGAATCGTTTGGCTTGCTTTACTGAAGGTAAGCTTTGAATTCCGGGATTCTAAAAACAATTTTTACAGCTCTCCTGATGATCGTAGAAACTTCAAGAAAACTTCATTTTGTGCAGAAAATTTCAAGCTTTTGAATGATATAAGACTTGAAAGTGTGTATGAAATATTTCTGCCCTATTTTATCGAATTTCTGCTAAGAATTCGAATAGAAAAAGAACGAAATGGAATTTTCTAAAAATCGCTTCGAGGTGCAAAACTACATGCTACAAACTAATTTTGTGCCAAGTAGCATGAAAATCGACAGAACGGTTTTGGCGCTACGCGCGTGACAGACAGACAGACAGACAGACAGACAGAAAGAAAGAAAGAAAGACAGACAGACCCACCTTCAGCTTTATTATTAGTAGAGATATATATATTATATATATGTATGTATGTATGTATGTATGTATGTATGTATGTATGTATATATATATATATATATATATATATATATATATATATATATATATATATATATATATATATATATATATATATATATATATATATATATATATATAGGAATGTGCGACAAAAAAAAGTCACACATTTATCAACAGTTCAGTCTATATCTCGCTGAAGAAAGTTTTCTCAACTGACATCGTTATCTTACGGTTGATGTTTTTCCAGGAGATTAAAGATGTATTTAATTGATTGATATTAAGAGGCGCTTGTAATGGGGAGTAAATGATTAATAACTGTACGTTAAAATGTGAAAGAACTTAAAGAAAAAAAGATCGATGTTTTAAAACATCGACGTTTTTTGGTCGATGTATCAATACTAGTGCTGCGACATCGATGTCGCTGTTTCCCAACATCGATGTTTGAGGATCGATGTTTCTCCAACATCGATGTTTCAAGCTCGATGCTTTTTTCCAATGTCGAGGTTTTATAATCCAGCAAAACATGCTTGATAAACATATGCGATAAGCAGACGTGTTAGGAAGTTTTCATCTTCAATCATACGTTTCAGTATTAATATCATTGGAAAACATTTTCTATGATTATTCTCGATGATTTGCTCTCGATGTTTCTGAAACACCTCTAATTTGCTTTCGCCGTTAGGTTTTTAAATTTTATGTTTATTATTATTTTTTTTATGTCGAAGTTTTATTAGGTTGGTGCGTATGAAATGTCGGATTCTTAAGTGATTGTATAAAACTGCATATCTTTCTTCAAAAGCTGTTTATTCAAAGTATGTTCCATTCGCTTCAATACACTTCTCCCAACAAGATTTTAAAGCGTAGATGCCTGTCTTAAAAAAAAATTTGGTCTTTAGAATTAATTAATAAACTCTGATATTGAGTTTTTTAGACTGTCTACATTTTCATAGTGTTTTCCCCTTAAAAACAGCTCTAAATGCTTGAAAAAATGAAAATCGGTCGGCGAGAGATCCGGTGAATATATAGTGGATGCTGCAAAACTTCATATTCCAGTAAAATCGGGTTAGCAATGATGAGCATACGTTTAACCGATTCAGCTTATTTCGCTCTGTCAGTGCGTGCGGTACCCACTTGTCCATCTTCTTAACCTTGCTAATCTCAAAAAGGTGTCTCAATATCGTTGTATGGTCAACTTTCATCCTGATAGCAAGTTCCCTCGTGGATACGGCTGGATCCGCTTCCACTAGAGCCTTCAGGTCATCATTCTTCACAGACGTTTTGGGTCTTCCGCGCGGCTCATTTTGCAGTGAAAAATCGCCAGTCCGAAATTTTTCGAACCAACGCTGCACTTTCCGATCGTTAATCGTATTCTCCCCAAACGCTTGGTTTACGTCGCGTGCAGCTTTTGCAGCACTATTACCAAGTTTGTACTCATATAAGAAAATGAAGCGAATGTTGGCAGAATTCATATCGGCAATAAACTCAAAAGAAATAACAAAAGGGAAGACCTTCGAGAAAACCTATTTTGCTGAAATGAGTCTCTGGCAATGGACAATACGACTATGAATGAGGTTATGCCAAAGACAAAAGTATAACGAAAACAGGGAGACAAACGTCCGCATGTAAAGAGAATCCGACATTTCATACGCACCAACCTAATATATTTCAACAAAAAAAAAAAAAAAATCATGAAGACATGCGGCCAGAAGTTGCATTGTTAATCAGCCGTTACACTATCAATCTGGTTAGAAGACGTTTTTGATATTTACCATTGATGTTTTACAGTCGATTTCTTTCAATGATCGGTGTTTCGCGTTCAATGTGGTTTTTTTTCTTTCGATGTCTGCAATAAAAAAGATTCAACTTTAACAGTTGCAATATCTTTCTACCGTATTGAAATAATTTTTTTTTCTTTTTCAAATAATTAACGACGATTTACGGTTAATGATTTTTAAAAATCGTTGTTTTGTGTTTGAATTTTTTTTCGTTAATGATGTTTTACATTTTGGAAAAAAGTTTCATAAAAATATGCGGTAAATAAAAGTTACACAGTTATAATCAACAGTTGCAGTATCTATCTCACTAAAAGAAGTTTTCTATAATTGACATCGATATCATACGGTTGATGTTTTCCAGGAGACAAAAGATAAAACTAATTGAGTGATATAAAGGGGCGCAATATATTGAGAAGTTACTGTAATACTGTACATTTAAACGTGTTAGCAATTAAAAAAAAAAAAGATCGATGTTTTGAAACATCTATGTTTGAAAACATCGATGTTTTGCTTTCGATGTCGCACCCGTAATTCCTACCTTAAAAACTTTTTCTTGCAATGTTAACACACTTCTACGTATGCACTTTTCGTAGTTATGGGATGATTTAGGCAATTTTTAACTTCGCGCCTCTCACTAGTTTAGCTATAATTGCGAGGGGAAAGAGGGAGGGAGTGTTTTTGTCATAACCAGGGGTTCCGACTAATACCGGATGTAAAGTGTATATAAGCTCTCATATTAGAATTGGAAATATGTGTTAAAATCAAATATTTTGGGGGGCAGCCTCTGGGAGTTTTTTCTGTTAGCGGTATTAACATTACCGACAACACCAGTGCCAATAGTAAAAAAAAAAAAAAAAAAACTTTTTGACCGAAAGATTTTTATTTAAAAATAGATAAATAAATAAACAAAAAAAAAAAATCCCAAACAGTTATTTTTTAAACAAATTTCCTTTATCAGTGCAAGCCTTTAGAAACACCCTGCAAACCCTGCATGTTGCACATTTTTTTCTTACACTCTTTCCATTTATTTTTCCCTTCCCCACTAACATTTTTTCATCTGCTTTATCTTGACAGCACGTCTCTGATATGAGGTTTATCACTGTTTCTATTACGCCGTTTGATATCCAAACAGTACATTAAGGTCGTTTTCTCTCCTTTTCCAATTCAAAATAGATAAAGTATGTTAAAAATCAGATATCGAGTGCAGAAAAATGTTCTTCTCTTTATTTACAAAAAAAAAAAAAAAAAAAATCTATGATTAAAAATAAAGATGACGTATAAAATTTAAAATTATTTATTTTTAATTTTTAACAGTACTAAACAAATAAAAAATTCATTGTATCTTCCATCTCTTCTTTACTCTATCTCCTTTATATATTTTTGAATTAAATAGCATCATGTGATTTCTATCAAGAGTAGAATAATGCACGTTAGGGTGGAGGGAAAACGTAATGTTCAAAGGATCGGAATATTCGTGTGCGGAAAAGTTAGGTAATTTTACCACAAAGAAAATTCATAAATTTTAGCATGATCAGGTAATATTTTTTTGTCTCTGACACCTCCAATGCAGAGTCAAATTTTCGGGAAAAAAGTGACTTTTAATTTATTATTCTCGAAAAACGAAAAACTCAATGGACAAAAATAACTCCGTGGCTTGCAAGTTGTGCAATAGTGTCTCTCAGAAAAGGTGCAGTATTAGGCTGATCTGTAGGGATACCTTTTGCCCTCTAAACTCGGCTGAAAAGGTAACAATTTTTGAGACAAAGCACACTATTGTTTATTATTTTTTTTTCTTGTAGGCGATAGTCCAAATCCTATATTATTGATACACAATTATTGTATGACCCTCAAGAAATATTAATGCCACCCTAAAATTTAGTTTACTATCTTTATTTCTCAAAAGTTGGTTGGAAAGGGTTAGGGTGCAACTCACTGGAGCAGATACCTTCACATGCTGAGTTCTGGGTCATCCATTCATTTAGAGGTGAGGGCAGTACAAATTTGAAATTGCATTAAAAAAAATCTGACTTGACATTCATGAAAATGTTTTTTGCTGATTTACGTATCTTTATAAGGAAAACGGGCTTCGTTTCAGATCGGTCTTACGAATTCTGTTGAAATAAATTGCTATCTAATTGATACTGAGGACTTATGACATCTCACAGAACATTGATTAGGATGTGATATTAAAAAAACAATGGGAAATGTTCAGCTTGCGTACTTCTTAATACTAAGCTCTTGTGGTCCTTTGAGTCATATGTCTCTCGAGAGTAATAATCCAAAATATATTTTTTCTCCAAAATCTTGCAGATTGTTTTACGGAAGAGTAGTTGTCGGACGCAAGAGATACTATCTGATAGTGATAAATTTTTGACTTTTGCTGGAGTGCTTTTCCGCTAATCGACACGACAACGAGGAAAATGGTTACATGAAATAGCTTCTCTCAAGAGCGAGACCGAAACGTGGATATAAGTTGAAGGAAACATGGATTGGATATTCGTTGCTAACCATTTACCGAACTACAAGAGTACATTTCGAAAAGCTTGGCCAAGGTTCTCCAAGCCAAAATTTTTAGAAGGGGAAATTCGGAAGTTCCAATTTCTCCGAATGATGAAGCACAAACATGAGCAGTGAGCACATCTCATGAGAATGGATATAAGGCATCATTATAAAATAGCTTTCAAATATAAAAAAGAAAAAATAGTTTTAATGTTGCAATATTGTTTTCAAATTGGCCAAGGAAGGAATTTTTTCGGGAGGTCCCAGTGACCTCCCTTTCAGGTGCCTCTAATCTTGACTGCGAAATCGTTTCATCCATTTCTTTCGTGACTATAGGAAGAATTATTTATTATTTAGAACTGTTCTGTTGTGGAACAACGTTTTCGAACACAACAACTTCACGAAATTTCATAATTAAAAATGTCTTAATCAGTCGCAATACCTTATTTTTTGAAACTTTTTTCAGCCTGCTCAAGATCTTGAAATTGAAAGATATAGGAAATACGGACCAGTTTATGGGTAAGTTCTTTGTTGCATAAAAATTAGTAATGAAAGTAAATATTTAAAGTAGCGTCACGACGAGAGGGTGATTACCCTTCTAGAGGAGGGAAGGGTGACACTAAAAATGTATTTATGAGTATGAAAAACACAAATACACTGAAGTGACAAAAGTCATGGGATACCTCTTAATATCGTGTCGGCCCTCCTTTTGCCCGGCGAAGTGCAACAACTCGACGTGGCATGGACTCAACAAGTCGTTGGAAGTCTTCTGCAGGAATATTGAGCCATGCTGTCTCGATAGACGTCCATAATTGTGAAAGCGTTGATGGGGCAGGATTTTGGGCACGAACAGACCTCTCGATGGTGTCCCATAAATGCTCAATGGGATTCATGTCGGGCGATCTAGGTGGCCAAATCATTCGTTGGAATTGTCCAGAATTTTCTTCAAACCAATTGCGAACAGTTGTGGCCCGGTGACATGGCGCATTGTCATCCATAAAAATCCCATCGTTGTTTGGGTACATGAAGTCCATGAATGGCTGCAAGTGATCTCCAAGTAGCTGCACATAAGCATTTCCAGTCAATGTTCGGTCCAGTCGCACTAGAGGACCAAGTCCATGCCATGAAAAAACAGCCCACACCATTACGGAGCCACCACCAGCTTGAACAGTGCCTTGCTGACAGTTTGGGTCCATGGCTTCGTGGGGTCTGCGCCACACTCGAACCCTATCATCGGCTCTTACCAGCTGAAATCGTGACTCATCGGACCAGGCCACGGTTTTCCATTCATCTAGGGACCAACCGATATGCTCACGTGCCCACGAGAGTCGCTGCAAGCGATGTCGTTCTGTCAGTAAAGGCACTCGAGTCGGTCTTCTGCTGGAATAGCCCAAGAAATCCAAATTTCTCCGCACAGTTCTAGCAGACACGTCCATTGTACGTCCCACATTGATTTCTACGGTGATTTGACGCAGTGTTGCTTGTCTGTTAGAATTTACGACTCTTTGCAGACGTCGCCGGTCTCGATCTTTAAGTGCAGGCGGTCGACCACTGCGCTGTCCATGGTGGGATGTTATGCCTGAAATTTCATACTCTCGGCACACTCTTGACACAGTGGATCTGGGAATGTTGAATTCTCTAACGATTTCCGAAATGGCATGACCCATGCGTCTAGCTCCAACTAACATTCCGCGTTCAAAGTCTGTTAATTCACGTCGTACGGTCATCATCACGTTAAAACCTCTTCACATGAATAACTTGAACAGAAATGAAATCTCTGTAAAAGCACTGCGCATTTATACCTGTTCTATGCGATGCTACTGCCATCTGAAAATTTGCATATTGCTATCCCATGACTTTTGTCACTTCAGTGTATTTCCTTTTTTTGAAAATTTCTTCAATGTTTTAAATTATGTGTAATTTATCAAAGAAGCCTCATGACGCGGAGGGTGCTTTTCGCCGGTGTTTTCCCAAATGGATTGAATAGTTCGTTAACTTTCTTGCGATTAATTTAGTTAAGTTTATTATATGTTCTAAAGCCGAGGTTTCACAATTGGTTGATTTGTTCATTACTATTTTTATATCTCTTTGGAGTTTTCAGAATTGTGACGCGTGCTTGTAATTCTGTTTACACACGCAATGTACCGTTGACAAATCCTGTACTTCAGAACCAGACCAGCGTAAGTCCAAAAAATGGCATTATGCGAGTTATTACTGCAATGTATGTAGAATCCTATTCTGTATTGAACCATATCAACGTAATTGAGGAGGCAAGTGGATAAAGGAGATATGTGACAATTTTGGAAAAACATACTTTTTACCATGGATAAAGGTGATAAGGTTTTTTTTTTTTTTTTTTTTGAAAGCATTTTCTAGAAATTTTTAAAAATGTCACATATCACCTTTATCCCTTCAATTATGTTTGTGAGTTAACAGAATTGAACACACACTAATTTGAATTTGTGTAAATCGGTGAAACTCAAATGTCACATATCACCTTTATCCACATACCCCTTCAATTCTGTTAAAAAATATTTCATAATAATTCGCCAGTGTTAAAAGAGTGCGAGTCTCAACCCTTGTATGCACCAGGCTCTCCAGCAGACGTAATTTATAATGTGACTTATGTCAGTCTGGCTTTGAGGTACAGAATTTTGTCCCCAAGTGAACATTTTCTTGACATAAATCAGTAAGTATCTGCCCCTAAGCCAGGGCTAAGGCAGAAACATGCAATGCACCACCAACTGGTTTATTCCATCCATAGACTGCAGTTTCGTGCTTTTTGGCACTCGTCATGCATGTTCCATGCTGTGCCAAAAAGCACGAAAATGCAGTCCATGGATGGAATAAACTAGTTGGTGGTGCATTGCAAATTTTTTTGAGAGATTGAGTAAGCCAAATAGTATTAAAAAACCATACTTTGTGACGTCTATCCCCGCATTAAAAATCCATTTTTCAGATTTTTAAAAATCATATGGAATATTAAAGCAATGAAAAATGACTTTTGTGTATTTGTTTAGGCATTTCGAAGGAGCTCGTCCCCTCATATCCGTCGCAGATCCAGTTCTTTTGAAGAACATACTGGTCAAAGACTTCTCAACTTTTTCATCTCGAAGAGTAAGGGATCTTTTTTACTTAGCAGAAAGTTAGTGTCTTGATTCCTGTCTGTCTGTTACGACTGCCGCGCTAAGCACAAAAGTCGTATCTGCACTTTTAAACAAAATTGAGCTATCGCGACCAGGTGACTTTTTGTGACGGATTGTCATTTGAGAACGGGGAATATTTTTTTAAAAAATTCTGAAAAAGTGTCATCAAGAAAAGAATCAAATACATGGTGGCGCAAAACTTTAAAGAGTTTTATCTGAGCTCTACTGCAGATACCACTTTTGCGCTTAGCACGACAGCATAGCGCCAAGACTGTTTGATCGATTTTCATAAGATTCAGCACAAAATTAGTTTGTAACATGGAGAAGAGCATCTCGAAGCGTTTTTTTTTTTTTTTTTTGAAAATTCTATTTTTTTTTTTAAATTCTACCTCAAACTCATTTTTCTCATAATTTGAAAAAAAAAAAAACGGGGAAAAATATTTTGCTTACATTTTCAAATTTTATGCCATTTGAAAGCTAAGAATTTTCTTCTTAAAATGATGCTTCTTGTTACTTAAAAAGAGGCACAAACTTGCATGTCATATGGAGAGGAAATGAGTAAAAGGACATCTTTTGTCGCAAAAAATAAGAAGATACGAATAATCTAAATGGTTTTTTGTGCTTTTTTTTTTTGAGATTTAGAACAGAAATATTTGAGATACAATTTCCATGCAGTATGTAATCTCAAATACACGGCAGAACCCAGCAAAATTTTGAACTCTTCAAGAAATTCTAGTCACATACTATATTAGAGCATGCACATAATACCTCGTACATTATTTCCCAAAAGATTTTTTTGTGTGTGAGTACGTGCGTTGTAACTTCCATAATACTTCACCGCACTTTATAAGCAAGCGATCATTTTAAATATTTTTTCCCTAATGGTCTGCGGAAAATAAACAAACATGGGACCAACTTCAGATACTAGATTTTTTCAAAAAGATTAATATATAGTTCTTTGTTTTCATTTTGTAAGAATAAATGTACTTCTCATTGATGTTATTCAAGACAAAAATAAATAAAGTAAATTTTTTGATCTTGGAAAATTTGCTTTTAGAAATTTGAAATTGGAGATCCTGTTTTTGATAAAATGGTTTCTATACTACAAGGTGAAGACTGGAAAAGAGTTCGCACTATCATCACACCTACATTCACAACCGGTAAAATTAAGAGGGTAAGTCGATAGTTTTTCCAATTCTTTATTTTGCGATCAAAGTTGGTCATTACACTTTGCACTATAATAAGGTATGTAACACTGTACTTATATTAATTTCATGTTTAAATAAAACAATGGAAAAAATACTAGCTCTGTGTGTTGTAAAATTTTGATATTATCTTATATCTATAAATGAGCAATTCTTGTATATATTTCGGATCTCGAAAACGACTCTAACAATTTCGAAAAAATTTTGTATTTAGGTAAAGTTTTGGTTTTTGAGTTCATCTACATCGGCGTTTTTTTTTTTTTTTGTAAAAACACGAGTTTTCACAAAAAATCTCTTTTTTTGTGCCTTCATTAAAAGTTTTAAAAGCTTTCTTTCGCCGTTTTGTTTATGATTACTGTTATTGTTACTGTTTCATAGCAACCACGTTTAATTATAACAATGGGTTTCATATTTAAACACATCAGCGTAAATTTAAATTTTTATAGTATTTGGCAAACGAGTTTTGGCAACGTCATAATTGTTACTGTTTTTGAAATGTTAAAGAGATCGTTCAAAATAAAGTTGCTGTGTGATTTTCATTTCATTTCATTTGGCGCCGAAGTCGCGGGAGTGGTTGATGAGAATGAATGTAGAGTCCCTGTTCTAAAGTAAGCATATGGTTTCAGTTGGCTTTGACTTTCACTTCACTTCACACTCCAAGGTCCCTTCGAGATGAAACCTAGTTTTAAGTCCGGCTATAAATTATTAAATCAGGCACCCATTAGATTTATGGTTTCTAATTCAGATTTATGGTTTTCTGGCAACCATTTATTAATTCTGCTCACAGTCTGAAAAAAACCACCAAACCCGGACCCTAAAGTAGGAATTTACCTCTCTTCGTACATATCACAACGCGTGGTTGGACCGGGATGGGGCCCTGAAGAGCGCTTTGTTCTTTTTGAACCAGAATAAGGGCTGAGCAAACCCTTGGCCTAACACCCCCAGAGGTATCGTTTCACTTGGAGGACTTTGTGACCACGAACATTTTTAACGTCCCCCAGCCACCATTAATGAAGACGGTGGATCTTTGATCAGCTGGCCTTCCTCTATATGATCGGCCCGCCACCCTCCGAGTTTTTATATTGTTTGAATGTGCAACTCCTATATAGGCCGTACAACAAATTATATTAATGGTCCAGCAAACAATAGGGCACATTTGGAGAGTCACCCCCAAACCCCAGTAGCTGCACTATTAATAGTAGTGTTTGTTAGAAACGATCCTATGTAATTTTGTTACAAAATATTTTTTTTGCTGTAATAAAAGATAAGTTTTTTAGAATTTGTTTTGTTTATTACCCCGGATTATTCGGAGTTTTGGTTATCCGGATTGCATTTGATGCTAGTTGGTTTGTATAAACGAAGTTGTATCGGACAGCAGGTGATATCAGAAACCATACTTCTGAATCAGCTGTTGTCAACACCTCCTTAATACCCCCTATAGCTGCACTTACCAGGGTCACTAGTACCATCTTTTGCTCTGAAACATATGAGTTTCTTTTAATTCTAAGTGTTTCAAATTGCTTCGATGGTCATCGGTTCTGAATTTGCCCCACTGTAATGATGAAAGGAGCCACGGAGGAGCTTTTTTTTTCTCTCTGGGTTGAAAATGAACATGGCATCCCTGCTTTAAGGTGAAGTTTTTGGCAAGATAGTAGTAAACGATGTCATTCGGCACCCCTGGAATGTTGCACATGCGTTCTGAGGCTCCTCGACGTGTGCCGCTGGTGCTACAAGCGTTTGACCTCTGAAAATGCCAGTCGCAACTTGTAGTTTTAATAGTGTAGGGGCCGTCCATAAATAATGTCACACTTATTTTCAAGTTTTAATCCTCCTTTTTTTTTTTTTTTTTTGCTCAAACTTCCTATCTCTTCTGTCACATGTTCCGCTTATTTTATGCACATATACTTGCAGTTCTTAAGAAACACTACGTTACAGATCATATTTCAAATTTTATTTTAAAACTTTAACTATGCGTTTTAATGACACACACGCGAGCGGGTGCTCGAATTTGTAAGCAGAATCTGTATGAAATAACGACAAGATTACAAAGATTTTTTACTTTTCTTGTTTGAATGTATTTACAGATGGTGAAAATTTTCAAAGAATGTGCAACTACTTGTGTCACAAATTATAGAGCTTATGCCGAACAAGGGAAACCTGTTGACTTAAAAAAGTAAGAACAACTTATTTTGCAGCAATGACGGCAATGCATGCTTTTTTTTCCTCAAAAAATCATGATAGTTGATGGGAAAAAGTGCTTTGAATAGTTTTAATTTTTCACTGACATTGCCATGTTTTTAAAAGCTTGGGGTTAAGCTGTTTCCGTGTAGTTTCAATTTAAAAATTTAAGAAAATTACACCACTCCTGCTAGTATGCCTTGATTAACTGACTACATATAAGCATTAATACATGAATATTTTAAAAGAAAATTAGTTTAAAGAATGCGCCTCGTAGATTTCATATTGAATTAGAATCATATTTACTTTCCATACAGAAAAATATAAGGAAAACGATTTTTTTACTATCAATAAACTACTTCTGTCACTGAAGAATAAAAATGAATTAGAAAAAAAGGACTAAGAATTTGAACAACAAATATACATGTCTTTACGCCTAAACAAAAAGTAACTCGCTGCAGTTCATTTATTTAATATATTGTACTAGGGGGCTACCGCCCACTGCTGGCTTTTACGCTCGCCAACCACCGGAACTGTTCCTTCGGATTGCGTCGCAATCCGAGCTCGCTACACTCAATCACCGGCCACATCAATATTTGTCTGGCTTTATTTGCATTTAAAAAGGCGTAAATTTTTTTTCAGTATGAAAATTTTAAGAAACATTTTTAATTTTTATATATTTAAAGAGGACAATTACTTTTACATGCAACTTGTGCATTCGATTATGAAGCATAAGTGTGCAACTCCATCCACCCAAGAACATAAACAGCGATCGTAAACAAGAATCGTAACAGAATAAACAAATAAAGACTTATCGGAAATGACGATGGACGCCTAGAAGCTTGATCCAGATTTGTAAATAAACTGATCTTATCCAATGGAAAGAAACAATTAAAGGCTCCTTTTCTGCAACATATAAGTGTTATAAGCGTTTTATCCCAATAAAATATGTGAATATCAGTTGCTAAAAGCAAACAACGTAGACAACGAAATTGTCGAATGACGACAGATGCCTAAAGGGCTGGTTTCCTAGAATCGTCGCCGACGCCGGGCGCGACGCACGCTGGAATCAGAACCAGTTTGATTGGAGCGTGGCGTGAAGTGACGTCAATCTGCGGCTCAGGCGCATGCGCAGAAGGCGGGAATTCCTCACCCCTAGGAAACCGGGCCTTTAGGCCCGGTTTCCTAGGGGTGAAATCGTCGATCTCTGGTGAGGCGACAGACGCCGTCGCCTTCTGCGCATGCGCCTGAGCCGCAGATTGACGTCACTTCACGCCACGCTCCAATCAAACTGGTTCTGATTCCAGCGTGCGTCGCGCCCGGCGTCGGCGACGATTCTAGGAAACCAGCCCTTAAACATTTGTAGGAAGCTAACCGCTTGAAATACACTGATCGTTGTCAACGGAAAGAAACAAATGAAGGCTCATTTACGTTTTATATATACATAGATCCTTGTAAAAAAGGGTAAAAAAATGCAGAAAATGTTTTTATTTGTCAGTCAAAAAATGTTAATGACCATAACATCCAGTAGTAGACCAAACATCCAGTAGTTTCAATATATAGTGCAACAGTGTTCAAAGGTACCGACAAATTTGGGATAGAAGATTAATATCGTATAGGGCAGAGAAAATGAGAATTAGTAAGTGCGCTAGAATACAATATAAGAATATAGTTGCGCATGGAATGAGCTATCGATAGATTGACAATCTCAACTGCAAGTACGATTTCTTACTTTATGGATGCAAAAGAAGTTCAGCTGATAAACAACATTAATTGTTTTTTTTGTCTTCAGAATTTATGGTACTTTCACAATGGACATCATAGCTAGCTCTGCTTTCTCTACAAAGCTCGATTCACATAACGACCCAGAAAACAGATTCGTAACAGCAGCGAGAGAAGTGTTTACAAGGAGACTGAGCTGGAGATTTGTGCTATTCTGTAAGTTATCATTCTGCTCCTAAATCTGAAGTTTTAAAGCAAAATTCATACTGTGGGTTAAAAAGTGGTGTTTGGGATTTGGGAAAGAGAAGCATATGTAAACATTTTTTTACTTAATGTTATTTTTACAAAAATGTCTTCAATTGGTCATATCGCCACCACACCATGCCAAAATAACGAATGTGAAAAATCGCGTTTTTCAAGTTCGATGGTTTCCCGTAGTACTAAAAAAGGGCTACCTACTGGTAAAATGATGAATCTGTAAGATAGTCGTAAGTAAATGTCATTTTTACGAAATCACAGCTTTGCCCGATTAAGTTATGCTATATTTACGAATATGATATTCAACAGTTTGCACAGTTAAACAAATTATATTTCAATAAAAAAATTATATTTCTAAGGATTTATTGCCTTATCTTGTGTTCAATAAAAGTTTTTCTTAGTAAAACAAAACTTTTTTTTTTTTTTTTTTTTATCTCGAATATTCTCTAAAATTTCATATTTGATACTTTACCTTCAATTCGGTGACTTTCGACCAAAAGTGCCCATTTTGGTAAAGTAGCGATTATTTTAAAATAATTATTATTGATAATTTTACGAATAATTAAAATTAAAATGATACCTTCGAACGATAGTTTTACACTTAAAGATATCTATAAAAATTTAAAACTGAAAATAACCAAACGCGTCAGGTGGGAAAAAATTATATTCAGTGCTTTGGCTTTCCTGAAAAGTGCCAATTTTCACATTTGTAATTTCAGCATGGTGCCGACGATATGTGCCTCTACGGTAGGGTGCCCCTGTGTAATGAGAGCTGGCGGCTCAAAGTTAAATTAATTTCCCACTCTCCGCACTTTTACCCTGATGGTTGTCATAGTTACCAGGGCTGCGGAGTCGGAGTCGGAGTCGGAGTCGAAGAGTCGGAGTCGGACTGATTTTGGACCAAAGGAGTCGGAGTCGGAGTCGCTGAAAAACATGTCGACTCCGACTCCGACTCCGACCACCTCCGATTTGGATGAAATTCTATGGAGGTGAAAACATATCTTTGAAACTAACAGATACAAATTTTCAGCGTCCAATATCCAAATCCTAAGCATCTAGGATCATTAAAAAGGGCTTCAAATGACGGGTCTTTGCAGTAAAAGTGCAATGTGTTAAAATAAAGTCTGGCCATTTAACAAGAAAAGGATTAGTTTTGTACGGAGTCAAATGACAAGAGCGGCACTTGTCTATTGCTCGGGAGAAAATTAACTTTTTGGGAGGTCACAGTGACCTCCGAGAATTGAGATAAATGTGGTGAAATTACCTGCGAGAATTCTTGAGAAAATTGAACTTTTTGAGAGGTCACAATGACCTCTCATG